>JAODAL010036380.1:0-27500 GCA_025379985.1 Phyllomedusa bahiana
ACCCCTCTTTTTCCCCGCCCACTCCATCCCCCCTGATTCTCTATCACAGTCAATGGCTACACTCTCTCCCCCCTTAAAAAGTCTGCTCCCTTGGGAAAACCCCTTTTGATCCAATCTGCCCTTTAAAACCCGCACCCCAAACCCTCACCCCCACCTGCCGCCTCCACCAAAAAAAAAATATCTCTCGCTCCGTCATTCCTCAACTACGCATACAAAAATGCGGGCCCCGCCCTTTGATCCCCGCCTAGACTCTGCAACATCCTTCCTCAGTCCTCCCAGCTAGCCCCTCGCTCCCCTAAACCCACCCTTTAAACTCTGCTCCCGTTGTTCCCTTTTCTCCTCGAAACTCCTTGCGCTCCCCTTCCCAATCCCTTCCTGGTTTTCCCATTGCCCGCGAATCCATTTAAGTTAGAAAAATTGACCTACCGGCCCCCCATGCCCTCTCCCCTCCATACTCTCTGCCCAATTTCCAAATATCTCCCCCCACGCAATTCCCCCCTCACGGACCTTTCTCCCCCTGCTCCCCCCTTATCAGCCCCTCACACAACCGTTCCAAGTTCCTCGTGTTTCACCCACACTCTGGAACTCACTCCCCCAAAACCCTCAGACTCTCCCCACTCCCCCACCTAAAAAGCAACCTGAAAACCCTTTTTTCCCCGGTTCCCTACAACCAACAAAAACCCTGCTTCACTCATATCCCACAACCATTTGCCCCTCCCCTTCTGTCTCTTCCCCCCTTCCTTTTAAGTGTAAGCCCTCGGGGGCAGGGATCCACTCCTTCTGTACCATTGTTTTTATTTTTTTGTACCTTTGTACTTTTTTGACCTAGTTATGTATAAACCTAAATTAAAAGCGCCCTGGAAACCCAAGGGCGCTCAAAAAAAAATATTAATAATAATAGGTAAAAAATGTAAAATAGTTATCCTTTCATGGGATTATAAAAAAAAAAAAGTAAAAATCATAGTGTAGAAATAAATACTAAAAATAAATGTTTGATAAAAAATATTATTGTGCCTACAGTACAAAAAATAAAAAAACCTACACATATCAGGTATCCACGACTGTAATAACCTAACAATCTAATCTAACAAGTTATTTAGTGTGAAATGTGAATGTTGAAAAAAATGTAATTTTGTTTTTTAAAAAATCTGCAATAATTTATGTCAACTCAAATTATGTCCCAAAAATACACAACTTCTCCTGCATAAAACAAGGCCTCCTACAACTGCATCATTGAAAAAATAAAGTTACGACTGTTGAAACGCAAGGAGGCAAGAAACTAAAAAAAAATGTGACTTTCATGAAGTACTTTTCAAGTCTGGGGCTTAAGGGATTAAGTGTTTCTAAGGATTTCTTTTGTTTCTTCTAAAGATATTTTGAAGTTCTGATCCTGTTGGAAGGAATCGACATGGACTCTTTGCAGGACTACGTCTTCAAGGATGACCTTGAACACCCATTTACTAATGAACCGCAGTTCTGCAAGGTGAAGTTTCTCCTCGTTGCCACTGAAATCTCCATTAGGTTGCTTTCACACAGCGCAGTTTTCACTGCGCTCCAATTAAACTGCCTTTATTACCAGCAAGCTTCTTTCAGTTGTCTAAATTGTTTGGAAAGGTGTTTCAAGTAAGTCATCAATGACTCTGTGTGACGTTTTGTGGATTACAATGACACTAATTCATTACTCACTTTCCAAACAGTTTAGATAAGGGAAAGACGCTTGCTGGTAATAAAGGCACATAATTGGAGCGCAGTTAAAACTACACCAAAACTGTGCTGTGTGAAAGCTCCCTTACTCTGGTCAAGTGTCTCACCACATTTTGTTAATGACCTCTCCACAGGACATGGACAACATCTTGTTAACGTTCGGAGATCTCCCTCACCATGCTCCTATCCTCCTGGCCTGGGCGCTGCTGCGGCACACTCTGAGCCCAGACGAAGCAGCCACGACAGTCCGGAAGATGGGCAGTGTTGCCGTCCAGCTTCATGTCTTCAAGTATTTGACAGGCATGCTTCGAGCCCTTGGCAGCGGCGAGAACAATGTAAGGAGCCATTCGGTTCCTTTCTTCTGTTGTCTGTATTTATCCCATTTTGTTTCTGAACTATTTGTGAGATACGGTATATATATTCCTCAATAACCCTAATTATTTTACAATATCCGCTGTTTGTTTTTGGAGTTGTGTCTCTGATACATCTGACCACAATACAATATCAGCGGCACTCTAAGCACTAAAAACGGTCAAAAGGGACATAAGAATTTTTTGGAACAGCGTTTCTGATACTATGGAATATATTAAAAAATTTGAGGTTCTTAGGGTACATTTTTGATCAAAACTGTAAATGCCCACCTACCACGGCAAGGTGACCCCAATTCAGGTGGGAACCTACAATATATGTTACCTCTCTTGGTGTCTGTTCAGACCTTCACACTTCAGGGTTAGAAGGCTCCAGCTACAAACCTGATTTGATTAAAAAGCCTGTGGAGGGCATAAACCAAGATGGGAACTAGCCACCTCCCCATACAAACAGTGGAGTGCATAAACCAAGATGGGAACTAGCCACCTCCCTAAAACAGTCAAAAAACAAAACCTGGTTAGCACATCCGGTTTAAAGAATAAACGTATAGGTGCACACTGGTGTGGCAGTCAAAAGCTATGCAAACACAATACAACATCAGTAGCACTCTATAGACACTAAAAACGGTCAAAAAGGACATAAGAATTTTTGGAACAGCATCTCTGCTATTAAGGAATATAGGAAAAAATGTGAGGTTCTTAGAGTACATTTTTGATCAAAACTGTAAATGCCCACCTACCGCGGCAAGGTGACCACAATTCAGGTGGGAACCAACGCTACATGCTACCTCTCTTGAATTGGGTCACCTTGCTGTGGAAGGTGGGCATTTTCTGTTTTGATCAAAAATACCCACCTACCTCGGCAAGGTGACCCCCAAATTTAAGAGAGGTAGCATGTAGCGTAGGTTCCCACCTGAATTGGAGTCACCTTACCGCGGTAGGTGGGTATTTATGGTTTTGATAAAAAATGTACACTAAGAACCTCACATTTTTTCATATATTCCACAGTAGCAGAGACGCTGTTCCAAGAATTCTTATATCCTTTTTGACCGTTTTTAGTGCCTATAGAGTGCTACTGATACTGTATTGTGTTTGCATAGCTTTTGACTGCCACAACAGTGTGCACCTATACGTTTATTCTTCAAGACTGATGTGCTGACCAGATTTTGTTTTTGTCTGATATATCTGAGACTTGTAACGATCTATTAAGCAGGATTTTTCTGAATGTCATGACTGACTTTTTTCTTTTTTGCCCCTTCTCTTATTATTGCAGTGCACAACCAGCACAGCATGTTTGTGCGTCTACAGTCTGCTGTGTTTTGCCTTGACTTCCATGGAGGAACATACCCTAGGCAAGCAGCAGGTAAAAGCATCTATTGCAGGGTTTGTTATATGCATCAGTACACCATTATTTCAGATGCATTGAAACGTGTAGGTGACTCTGCTTTTCAGTACAGGTATATTGCAAAGAAATGCCATATATAATTGTATGCTACTGAATGCTGTAACGGTTTCATACATTGAAGGGGTATGAAGAGTTGTTTTGTACACACTAGAAGATTTACAGGATTGTGCACTAAAGATTAAAGGGGTATTTCCATCCTTGAACATCTCGTTTGCAGCCAATTCATCACTAGCTGCATAGAATGGAGAGGTGGCTGCTTTTACATGGCTTTCTTCATTCTCTTCTCCCTACAAGCAAGTTTACTTGGCTACATTTGGAGCTCCCATGGAAAAGAATAGAGAGAGCAGTGCAAGCATGACCAACTGTCCGTTTCCTGCTGGCTCATCAGGAGTTGAAAGGGGTTTTGCCACTTCACAAAATCCCTATAAGTCGGCCTCGGAGAACGGAGAGATGGCTGAGCTTGCACAGTTGACCTAATTAATTTCAATGGGAATTCTAGATCTACCTGCGCGAGTGTGCTTGGGTTTATTTGGAACTCCCATAGACATGAATGGGGGAGAGCTCTACAAGCGCGGCTATCGCCATGTTCTTGGACACTGGGTCGTAGAGTACGCTGACCTGGCCTCAGAAGGGATTTTGCCAAGTGGAAAAACCCCTTTTAAGTGATGGGAATACCGGTTTAACCAAAAGTATAAAGTTAACGGAGCCTTATACACCATTATAGATTTATAAACCTCTATTACTCTTATAAGCATTAATCAGTTTCATATGTAATATTGTCATCTCCTCAGGATATTATTGATACTGCTTGTCAAGTGCTGACCGCGCCAAACCTCTCAGATCTCTTCTGGAATACAGTGAGTATGGGCTGATATTTTGAAAGTCCATTGGGCTTGAGGAAATTTTAAGTTATTATAGATGAATTTTTATGAGCCTGAACTTTGGTTGAAAATGTTTCTCATTGTCCACTTTTATGAAAAGGATGCTCTCACCATGTTGTTTCCCAGAGCCTGCTCTTCACAGACAGCTTCAGCCTCCCACTTCCTGTTCAGGCTTTGGGTGGTTCTACAGATTCAGGCTCCCACTTCCCGTTCAGGCTGTGGGTGGTTTTACAGATTCAGGCTACCACATCCTGTTTAGGCTGTGGGTGGTTCTACAGCTTTAGGCTCCCACTTCCCATTCAGGCTGTGGGTGGTTCTACAGATTCAGGCTCCCACTTCCCATTCAGGCTGTGGGCGCTTCTACAGCTTAAGGCTCCCACTTTGTCAGACCGCATCATAAAGCGCTATTGGGGTTTTTGATGGGGATCTGCCCCCAAAAAACGACAACAAAGCTTTCTGGTCATTTTTCATGCCACTCCTTTGACTTAATAGTACATTTTTCACTGTTTTCCGAGTGAAATAAACACGGAAGAATAAATATGTTCCTCGTTTTTAGAAAAAAAAAATGACGGTTTGAAATCCGACCTCAGAAAATCTGAGTCGTGCAGACCACAGCTTGGATTTTCTATTGAGGTCTATGGTGGTGGTTTTACAGTTTTGAAGATCTGAATCCACTTTAAGAAAACAACTATAAATCCATGCAGTGTAGATGGGCCCAAATAAGCTCCTGTGCTGCTGATAAGACACAGCAGCAAGTGATGTCATCATCCCTGGCCAGGGCTCTACTGCACAGAGAGGTGGTCTGTAACCTAGGAAAACCTTCTATAAACAAGCAGGAGCCAGGAACAGCTGCAAGTCTGAAATGAAGCAAAATTAGGACAGCAATATATTTGGTTATTTATTTTTTCCTACATGTTTCAAGCTAATCAATGAGATGGTAATACCCCTTTAAATTGCATAGTATGACAAACCTTAGCTGAAAGCTGCCAAGTGTAGGTGTGCAATAAGAGTAGAAAAATCTGCCAAATACTGTATCTATTAGCATGCTTATTTTGGTGCAGATCATCAGCATGCTTAGTTTGGGTTTTACTTCGGATTTCACCCCTGTACATTGGAAGAGGTGAAATCTGTGGTGCAAATCTGCAACAGTAGTTGACATACAGGTCAGTGTCCTTGCAGAACTAATCCCCAGCACGCAGATGAGATTTGTAAAATCGTATCCACATGAATGGTGCTGTAATAGGCTGCAGGTCGTCTGTGCAAAAATCTGCAGTCTTTCCACTTCATATGCATTTACTCTGCAGCAAAATACAGCATTGTTTTAGACACGGTTATCATGGCAAATGTCTTCCTCTTCTAGGATACCACTATCGGCCTTGGCATCTTGCTGGACAGCGTGTGCACAATGTTCCCCTTCCAGCTGGCTGGTGTCAAACAAGTCTACGGCTAAGAAGGTAAAAAGAAGGCAGAATTATTTTCTATATATCGTGATTTTTAAAACTGTTGCATGTGGTTCAAGTTGCGTTTTGTGATCTCTTCCAGGCCTATAGCTTCTTAGATAAGATGGCATTTTACACTGAGCTCTATAAGCACAAGCCTCATGATATCATGTCCCACGACGATGAGACACTTTGGAGGAGACAGAACCCTAAGCTGCTGTATGCTTTAGGTAATAACCTGAGGGATATGTATAGAATATGTATGGGACCTCTACCTGGGCAGAATTTTTGCTGATTTGCATATTTTGAATTTAATTATATTTTTATTAGATTTTCTGGTATAGTGCCTTTAAAGGGGTTTAGCCACTAACTGCGCAGTTCTCCCAAATTCATGTCTTCACGTCCATGGGAGTTCTGAATATAGATGGGAACACTCACTTGGTTATATTCGAACCTTCCAAAGAAAGTAAGAGGGATAACTGCACAAAAGTGGCCATCTCCCTGTTGTCTGAGGCCGGCTTGTAGCTCGCTATGAGTTGGCCTCAGAGAGGGATTTTGCTTAGTGGCAAAACTCCTTTAACCTCTTAACGACCGCCCGCCGTCTTTTGGTGGCGGACATTTCAGGTTGTACGTCTACAGCAACGTCTTTAAACATCGGGGATTACGGCTCCTGGCACCGCAGCTGCGCTGAGAACAGAGCTGTACTTCACAGCCTTGTTCCCAGCACAGTCTCTGCAGGCGCCAGGAAACGAAGGAAACCTCCGCTCCTGGGCTCTTAACCCTTTGATTTCCACGGTCGGTGACTGCGGCATAATCAAAGGGCTTTTCCCTGCTCTGTCAGGTGATCGCGACTCTTGGTGACCTGACAGAGCCCGCTGAACGGCTGCACGGCAAAAGGGGGGTGACAAACTTTTAATATTTTTTTTTAAAAAATTTTTTTTACTTTAATACTTAGGGCCACACGAATGAAAACTGTCCAGGCCTAAAACTCACTTTGTTGCCCATAGCAACCAATCAGAATTCACCTCTCATATTTCCAGAGCACTATAAGAAATGAGAGAGGCGTTCTGATTGGTTGCTATGGGCTCTGAGTGGTACAAGACCACTAGGGGGCAGAATTGCTTGTCCTATATACAGCAGTACTATTGTACTGCTGTACATAGGATTTTCATTGATTACCTATTACACCCTGCCTATGGCAGGGTGTAATAGGTGTACATACATGGCAGCTTCGGAAGCCTGCATGAGGCCTCCTGCTGCCTTGGCAACTGATCGCACCCCCGCAATTACATTGCGGCGTCTAATGTGTTCACAGCCGCCTCCATCCCTGCTACTAGTGGCTGCCGCCGGGTGCAACGAGTGGCCGTAGCGAGTCGAGTCACGGTCCATGCTCTGAGCGGCTGCACTAAGCTATCTCGGGCCGGCAGGAGACTGCAGTGTTGCGATGCTGTGGGAAGCCAGCAGCGGGGTTTAACCCTTTAAACCCTGCCACTGGCTTTCCGCAGATTCGCTCCTCTCCTGCCGCCGTGAGATAGTATATTTGGACTATAAGACGCACCCCTGTTTTCCCCCAAAATTTTGGGGGGAAAAGTGCGTCTTATAGTCTGAAAAATACGGTAATAAAATAAAAATATTTCTTAAAAATAATTGTGCATACATTACACATCCAAAAAAAAAAAAAAAGCCCCTACACATTAGGCATCAGCACAACCATAATTACCTGAAGAATTAATCTACCATGTTAAGTGTGAAATGTGAATGGTGTAAAAAAAAAAAAAAATTAAAAAGTTCGAAGAACAATTCTGCAGTAATTTATAAGTGAAGTTAAGGCTTCATCCAACTTCATCATTGAAAATATTAAAAAGTTACGACTGTTGATACGCAAGGAGGAAAAAACTAAAAAATGTGCTGGTCGTTTAGTACTTTTCAGGCGTTCGGCTTAAGGTGTTAAAGGGGTGTTCTGACACAAACAAAAGCTCATTAGTCCATCGGGCATCATAAAAAAACATCCATCACTGCTTCTGTCCTGATAATCCCGACATGACTTGTCCGCTCATCCTTCACGTGACCGCTGCAGCCATTCACAGGCCGCAGCAATCACGTGTGGTGTAACAAGTACGTGCTGGAACACCCCTTTTAAATTCCCTGCATCCCTTCACAAAGGGGTTGTCCAGGATTAGAAAATCATGCCTGCTTTCTTCCCAAGAAAGCACCACACCAGTCGATAGGTTGTGTGTGGTATTGCAGTTCAGCCCTCTTTAGTTTAATAGAATTGAGCTGCAATGCTTCATATAACCTGTGGACAAGGCGCAGAGCTGTTTTTGGAAGAAAGAAGCCATGGTTTTTAAGTAAAACCCCCTCTAGATAATTAAAATTGGGTTGCCTGCAGTCACCTCTAGTGGGGAGTTCACTGCAAATGAACTTAAACAGGTCTGATTGAGCTCTATTACAAATCTGTGTGCAGGGAGCTTTTTTATACCCATAGTCTTCTAAGGCAGAGGTTCCCAAACTCCAGTCCTCACGCCCTACCAACAGGTCATGTTTTCTGGCTTTCCTTAGCATTGCACAGGTGAAGTCATTATTGTCAGTGCATTCTGTGGGAGATCCTGAAAACATGACCTGTTGGTGTGCCTTGAGGACTGGAGTTGGGGAACACTGTTCAAAGGAACCAAAATATCAGGAGCTAAAAAACAGTCTGCTTTTATTACATCCATGTAGTAGATCCTCCTCTGTTATCTTAAAGGGGTTGTCTCACTACATTGATTCATCTGAGCTCAGTCCGGTTTCCTTGATTTCACGTTGAATTCAGGGGCGTGTTTACTGGCTTCTACTAGGCTGCAGTAGAAGCCAGGTCTGTAGCTATAGCAACCAGTGCTGGTAGCCTATCAGGAGAGATTGAACAGGTCTGTAGGTATAGTAACCTAAGCAACTGATGCAGCCCATACAAGAGGGCATACCTAGGAATAGGTAGGACACTGTTAATGGACACATATTGCAAAGTGACTTGTTTTTGCAAGATCTTTAACATAAAAAACAATCCTTGTAGTGAGACAACCCCTTTAATTTTTTGTTTCTCGTGGTTGGATGGTCAGTGAACATGTTCTTGTGTTTTAGGACTAGGACAGACCAATCTGCGTATACCTCAGGGGACCATTGGCCAAGTGATGTCTGATGAACGCGGCTTCCTTGTGCGCTGGGAGTACTCCTATAGTAGCTGGACCCTCTTCACCTGCGAGGTTGAGATGCTTCTTCATGTTGTATCCACAGCTGGTAGGAAACACACTCCCTAGTCTCCCAGTGTAATGAATGGCAGGAGATTCATCTTTTCCACTTCCGTTTCTCCCTAGATGTTATACTGCATTGTCACAGAGTAAAACCCATCATTGACCTTGTGCACAAAGTTATTAACACAGACTTGGCCATTGCGGACTATCTTCTGCCCATCACCTCTCGGATTTACATGCTGTTACAGAGGTAAGAGGTCAGGAGGGGGATTTGGCTGCAGTGTGAGTTATTTCAATGGACATTGGCTAATATTGAGCTCTCTTTTTTTCAGGTTAACGACTGTCCTGAACCCTCCGATGGATTTCATAGCTTCCTGTGTGAACTGCCTGACCGTTCTAGCTACACGAATGCCTGCAAAGGTGAGGAAGACTGGTTAAAAATCTGTTTAAACGCCAATACATTGTTAATAAATTTAGCTATGACTTGTTTGTTCCTGTTCTAGTTTTGGACAGATTTGCACCTCACTGGATTTCTGCCTTTTGCTGCGAGTTCTTCATCTGGTCACATTATTAGGTACTGATGGGAACCTCAACTGAGTCATCGTAGTCACTTTAAAGGAGTTGTCTCACTACATCGATTCATCTTACATCAGTCCTGTTTTCTCAGTTTCATTTTTGAACTAAGAACGTGTTTACTGGCTTTACTGGCCTGCAGTGACAAGCCGCTGAGGACACCAGGTCTATAGCTATAGTGACCAGCACTGGCAGCCTATCAGGAGAGAACGAACAGGTCTGTAGCTATAGCAACCAGTGCTAGCAGCCTATCAGGATAGATCAAACAGGTCTGTAGCTATAGTGACCAGTGCTGGCAGCCTATCACTAGAGATCGAACAGGTCTGTAGCTATAGCAACCTGAGGAGCTGATGCATACCCATACAAGAGGGGATATCTAGGAATGGGAAGGACACTGTTAATGGACACACATTGCACAGTGACTTGTTTTTGCGAGATCTTTAACAAAAAGCAATCCTTGTGGTGAGACAACCGCTTTAAGGCCATGTTCACATGATTTTAAAGGGGTTGTTTCACTACAAGGATCGCTTTTTATGTTAAAGATCTTGCAAAAACAAGTCACTTTGCAACATGTGTCCATTAACAGTGTCCTACCTATTCCTAGTTTATCCCCTCTTGTATGGGCTGCATCAGCGCCTCAGGTTGCTATAGCTACAGACCTGTTCAATCTCCATGATAGCCTGCCAGCGCTGGTCGCTATAGCTACAGACCTGTTTGATTTCTCCTAATAGGCTTCTGGTGGTGGTCGCTATAGCTACAGACCTGTTCCCTCTCTCCTGATAGGCTGCCAGCACTGGTTGCTATAGCTACAGACCTGGCTTCTACTGCAGCCTAGTGGAAGCCAGTAAACACGCCCCTGAATTCAAAATGAAACCAAGAAAACAGGACTGGTGTGAGCTGAATCAATGTAGTGAGACAACCCCTTTAACTCCTAATCATTGTCCCATTAATTTGAATTTGAATCTGTCTCATGGTTCATAATGTGAACTATGGCGTGAATTTTTCCACCACGGATTTCTTGACATGTCAATTCTTTGATGTGAATTCCATTCGGATTCTACTTTTGACAGCCATGACACAGATTAGCTCCATTGCAGTGGGCAAGCATCCCCTCAGATTTCTGCTGCAGATTCTGCATCAGGGTTTTCAAGGCGAGGTGTGAACATACCCTAAGACTATGTTAAAGGGATGTTAACAAGTATTTTTCAGCACGTTAGGTCTGCTCAAGCCAGCTACGAGCCTTATAGAATGAGAAGAGCAGTGCTTGCGGCAGTCCTCCCCATTCATTTCTATGGGAGCTGCAATTGTACCCATGCACTGTCTAACTTGAACTGACATGATGCACTGAAGAGCACTCATTGGAGCACCTCTTTAACAGAGGTTGGATTTGAGCTAGTGGTCATTATGAACTGTGCACTGAAATCCACTTCAAAGTCAATGACCAATGTCCAACTACAATGCAAGTGAATGGTGTTCCAAACTTCATGCAAAATTTTCCACATAGATCTCAATCCATGGCAAAAAAAAGTAAAAAAAAAATGAGTCACTTAGGGCATGTCCCCACGGCACGGTTTTTCAGCCGGTTTGCGGTTTTTCAGACCGCCTGAAAAACCGGCCGAAAATGAGCACAATTGTGCTCTATGGAAAACCCATGCAGCAGTCCCCACTGCACGGGTTTTCCGTCTGGCGGTTTTGCCGCCCGCGGTCCGCTCAAAAAACATTGAGCAAGCACCATCCCGCCCGGTTTTCGGACGGAATCTGTGCTTCTCAATGTGAAGAGGGAGGCTTTTCTCCGCTCATCGCAGAGAAAAGCAGTCTCCCCCGCGGCCGTGGGGACAAGCACAAATACCGGCCGGCAAACCGGCCGGTGTTTGTCCTATGCCGTGTGAACGCGCCCTTACTCGCTGCAGATTCTGTGTGTAAAACCTGAGGGTTAGCTCAATTGATGACTGTAGGGCTAAACCTCCTGGGGCCTTTGCAGTAGAAATCCAGGGGTCAGCGTCAGATTTCTGGCACTGAAATACAGACTGAATTATTATCTATTAAATGAACATATCCTTATACTGCTCCCTTTTCCTCTTCTTGACTCAGCACTGAAAACATGAATGCTGGAGGATACGGGACACTACTGGGCATCGAGCAGTCCCATGGGGAATATAGCGTCACCATCTCGTTCCTGCGCCTTGTCACCACTTTAGTGAAGGTATGATTTTGTGGAAAAGAAAACGCTTTACAGTCTTATATGTTGCAGGTTTTAATTTTTTTGTTTTGTTTCAGGGTCAACTAGGTAGTATGCAAAGTCAAGGACTAGTGCCCTGCATCCTGTTTGTGTTGCGAGAAATGCTTCCGAATTACCACAGGTGGCGCTACAACTCTCATGGCGTGAGAGAAAACCTTGGTATATGGTGTTTTTTTATAAGTTTATATGATGTTGATCTTGCATGTGAAACTGGGTTACCTTTAATGGGGCCGTTCACATGGTGTGTTTGGGTATTATTTTGGGTCCGAAAATTGCATCCAAAAACGCTGCAGCGATCGGATCCTAGACGGATCCAACATGTATCCAACATGCAGCTGTGTGTTTGGATGCAGCAGGATAAAACCCTATTGCTTTAAATAGGGCTCCTGCTGACATTCTTCTTGGTCCAAAAAGATGCAATGAGCACGTGGGGCGATATGTGTGAACGCCGACGGTTTCATAGAAGAATGAAATGCACGCTATTTATTCAATACGTGTTTGGGTCCGTTGAGGGTCCGACAGATGGATCCAAACACGTATCGAAAAGTGTATGTTACACAGACCCAACACGCTGTGTGAACATACCCTAAAGGGATAATCCTATCTCTGATATTTAAGGGATATCAAAATAAGCTCTATCTTTAAAACCGGCCCCTGTATTATTCTGTGCAGAACAGAGAGGTGGTCATGCAATCATGGCTCTTTCCATTCACTTCTATGGGAGTTTCGAGTGGAGACAAGCAAACTCACTCAGCTACATTGTGAACCCCCATAGAAAAAAAAAAAATGGAGACAACTGTGCAGGCCCGCCATCTCGCTGTTCTGCACAGAGGAATACAGGGCCCGTTCTTCAAGTGCAGCTATTAGACATTCATGGCCTATCCAGAAGACATTGAGGCAGCACTTCCAACAACTAAGGTGATAGTTTATTCCACAAGCAACATTTTGGCACTTATAAAAGCCTTTCTTCACAGACGTGCATCTTTGCCTTTGCTACAGTGCTGCTGTCTTTATACAATTTTGGTTATTCCATTAATGCCTAAGATGGGACGACACCTTGAATTATTCACTGGGAATGCTTCCAGGCGTCCTTGTAGTACTGCAACCTCTGTCTATCTGTAATGGCGTATGTGAATGTCACGAGGAGGTGTCCTCTCAACTGTAGAAGCAGATACAGTGGTTATCATACATACATGGTTATTCTTTTTTTTTTTTTTTTTTTTTATCAAACTTTTTATTGGTCATGTAAAAATTATTACAAAGCCGTGTAACATACATACTGTTATAAGTCCAAATTTTAACTTTTAACCCCGACAACATCCCATGCCTCCCCCCCAAAATCCATCTCCAGATTGAGGACAGCACATTACCATTATAAACGTATAGTATTTAAAAAGTATAAACCTCAGGGAAGCCCGGGCCCCAAAAAAGCTCATTGGCTATTGGGGCGGCCCCATCCACACAATCCGGTCATTCTACACTGAGATCCCCACCACTCTGTATATAACTAGGTTCGCAGAAGCAAGACCCATTACAAGCCCTTAGCTCAATTTTATTTTACTTTAAGTTTGGCCCTCTCTTGAAAATTTTAAGGTTGTTCTGGTACTGCAGCTTCATCTGTTCACCTTAACCTGTTTTTTTTCAATTGCAAGTGGATGGGCTCGGCTGTACTCAGAACTCCCACTGAAATAAATGGAGATTTCTGACCGCCTCTCTGTTCTCAATGAATACTTTTGGGGGCCCATTGTCAAGATCATTTTTGGGTCCCCGAATTTAAAATTTTAAAAAACAACTTAACGCTTTTTCATAATGTGTTATAGGGGTTTGCCACCATAAACTTTGAAAACATATTGCTAGCATTTGCCATCAAAGTCTGATAGGTGCGGTTCCCGTCGCTGAGAAACGCACCTATCTTGATAACGGGCTCCCGAAAGTTACAAAGGAGACTGGAAAGTTGACCCACTTGCCAGGCTCTTTTATTTTTTCTATGGAAAATTCCCATACAATAATGCTTGTTCATTTTGCCAACTCCATAAAGAGAAAGGGAAATGTGGCCCAAACACAGTTGGCTCTCCAGTCTGCTCTGTAACTTTCCGGGACCCCCACCTATCAGACTTTGTTGGCATATGCTAGCGATATGTCATCAAAGTCTATGGTGGCAAAACGCGTTAAAATTGAGCATACGTGTTAGATAGTCGTTGGTTGGTGTAGCCAACAGTTTTGCCTCCTGACCCCCTTTTTTCATGCTTGCTTGACTTAGCCTAGCATGTGTATTCTCAATAGGGCAAGGTAAAATAAGCTGCTGTCAGACTGCTCTGGTGGTGGCTTATTTTACATGAAAATAAATGATTGGGCATGCTGAAAAACCCAAAACCTGAGACTTTTCCCCCTGAAATTTTTCCCTTGGGGGATCCTTGGGTCCCCCATACACATTAGATTGTTGGCTGGTTCTGGCGAAATCATCAGGTTTGACTGGTGTTCCTCTAAGGGTATGTTCACACGGCTTATTTTGCCGCGTATTTTCATTGCCAAATGCGCGCTGCATTTACGGTAATTTATAGCTGTCATAGAAAACTATGGATTACGCGTCGTCCCCCCGCGCGTACAATACGATCGTATTATACACACCGGGAGAGAGTTGACGTCAATTGTTCGCGGTGCTTACGCGCGGCTGATAATGCAAGTCAATGGGGGTGGCCAGGTCCACCGTGCTTTTGAATTGTGCACTGATCAGCGCATGGTTCCAAAACACATGGCGTATTGCAGCGCGTACTCTATGTGTGAACATATCCTAATGTGTTCATTTTATAGTTTTCAGTTCCAAGAACTTTGGGCCCTTTAATGATTGGTCTCATTGGTTTTGCTGTTGCTTTTTAATTACTGATTCTCAAATTCTCCTCTTTTATCAGGGTACCTAATCCTAAATCTGATACATGCCATCCTCAACCTCTGCCCAGACATGGATTCACAAACCAGGTAACGGGCGCTCTGTCCTGGTTTTACCACCACTCATCTAATTCAGTATTGTAAAGTTGATTTGTTAAAGGGGTTTTGCCACGAAGTGAGTTTATTAGCTCTTAATCTGCTCAGGAGAGACTATACACAAAGCACAGCAGCCTCACAGGGGAGAGGGAGGGAGCTGAGCAGTAAGGGAGCGTTTTGCAATGTGTTCTCAAATAATTACATTAGAATCAGCGGATTCTCTATAAAAAAGACACAAAATCTTTCTCCACAGCCTCTTGCTAGCTCCTGAGTAGTAATGAGGAAGCAGGGAGCGTTGTGCAATGTATACTCAAATAATTACATTAGAACCGTTGGATTCTCTATTCAAAAGACACAGCATCTTTCTCCACAGCCCCTTGCTAGCTCCTGAGTAGTAACGAGGAAGTAGGTAGCGTTGTGCAATATGTACTCAAATAATTACATTAGAACCAGCGGATTCTCTATACAAAAGACACAACTTCTTTCTTCACAGCCCCTTGCAAGCTCATTCATGTTCCCTGTCATCAGATAAGAAGTGCAAATGCGCAAGCGCGGCCTGTCAGCTCTCCTGGTCATGTCTAATGCAAACTTTTAAGTACCTAAGGGCTTGTGAAGAAAGCTGTAGCTCTCACAGGCTTCACTTTTTTTGTAATGACATATATTTAGAAAAGTGATTAAATACCCATTTTGGAGGATCCCACGTCAACATTACATTGAGGCAAAACCCCTTTAAGTCTGATATCTGTATGTGAACATTACTAACCCTCTCCATTCATTCCAGCCCCCCAAACCTGCAGAGCTTGTGCATCTTCAGTCTGACCAACACGGAGGCAGGACAGGCCGTCATTAACATTATGGGCATTGGAGTGGATGCGATCAATGTGGTTATGGCCTCTCAGGCAGGGAGGTGAGCGGACACGGCTTGTGAATTATTGATGTGACTGCTCGCTGCTTGGAGAGACCGTTTTTACTCCTTTCCATTACTTTTATTCCTGTCTCAGCAGTGGAACAGAAGGCCAAGGCCAGATGTTAATCCAGACGGTTAAATTGGCGTTTTCCATAACGAATAATGTCATCAGGTTGAAGCCGCCGTCTAGTGGTGTGTCCCCCTTAGAGCAGGCTCTCACGCAGCACGGTGGGTGTCAAATCTCCATATACAGAGGATGGCGTGTTTGTTGCCTTTTGTGTACTTTATGAACGATATCTTTCCTATCACCAGGAGCTCACGGGAACAACCTCATTGCAGTCCTGGCAAAATACATTTACCATAAATATGATGCGTCACTACCACGGCTGGCTATACACCTGCTGAAGCGGCTGGCTACCGTAAGGATTTTTCTTTGTGTTTTTAGATGTGTTTTTGCTCACAAATCATCTTCTCTTTTATGAGTTATAAAGACATTTTTAGGGAACATTAGAGAGTAAGGGTGCCATTTTTTTTTACACACATTAGTAGTGTAGAATGGGCCTGAATCTATGAACCTGTTCTACTGCGGGGCATAGATTTAGCACTTTCTTGCTGCAAAGCGACACTTCTGGCTCAGGTAAACCACTTTTAAAGTGCTCTACCTGTTCCAGCAGTAATGCCCCTGGATTTGCCGATAAACAGATTTGTACGGTTGTAGTGCGACACGTCTCCAGCACGCCCCCCCCGATCTCAGGCGTATTACAAAGTGCCACGGACGCTCTGTAATGCGCTTGATATTGGATTGCACCTGGTTAAAAATAGAACGAACAGGGCTGTGCTAGGTTTCCGGCTGAAAAGACGCCAGACTTCTTCCGCAGCCCCATTCATATGTGTCGCCCTAAATTTTCTAAAGTATTGGCCCTCTAGACCCTTTTATGAAGCAGTGCTTAAGACAGGCACAGGCGGTTGTGTCATGTATCTCCAAACCTCTTGCTTACTACAGGTCTTGCTCATACTTAGACCATCACATTTGACTACCTTTAAAGGGGATTTAAGCAGATTTCATTGGATGGCCAACTCGAGGAATAAGTCATCGATGTATGATTGTTAGGGTATGTTCACACGGCGTATTGCGGCGCGTAATGTTCGTGCCACAATACACCAGGTGTTTTAGAAGTACTCGCTGATCAGCGCGTACTTCTAAAGCGCAGGGGAGCCAGCCCCCGGTCAGCCCCCTTTCACTCTGGTTATCAGTGGACTGTAAGCTCCGCGAAGAAGTGACATGTCACTTCTCTCTCCTGGCGTACAATATGTGCGTATTGTACGCCGGGGGAGACGGACGTAATTCATAGCTCTCTATGAGAGCTATGAATTACCCTAATTGCAGCGCATATTGAAGTGCAAATACGCGCCAAAATGCGCCCTGCAATGAAGCCATGTGAACATACGCTTGGGGTTTAAATCTCAGGCCCCCACTGATTTGAATGAAGAAGTAGCATTCAACACAGGCGCACCGCCACCTCTACAATACCAACAGCAATGTTAATGATTGTGGCTGGTAATGGACTGGTATGGAGGTCACTGTGCCAAAAACTGCAGTGAAGCTCCAGTGACCTGCTCCGTGCCGCTCCTGCTGTAGATCAGTATGTGGTACTTCACCGATCATACGGTGATGACTTATCCTCTAGATAGGCCTTCATTTGAAAATTGCAGAAAACTCTGTGTAAATGCTATGGACAGAAATAGTCAGGTTGTGCCTCATTGCAGCTTTAGGTCTTTGTGGGGTCACTCTGATTTTTGAAGCTGTTTCCAGGACCAGAATGAAGTGTGAATTATGGGGACCGTCATTACAACATATAGTATTTGTGGTTTGAGTTCTGATCAGACTTCTCTTAATTGGTTCATTTAGGTGGCCCCCATGTCTGTGTACGCCTGTCTGGGCAGTGACGCAGCTGCTATCCGGGACGCCTTTCTCAATCGCCTGCAGTGCAGCATTGAAGACATGCAGATAAAAGTCATGATTCTCGAATTCCTCACCGTCGCTGTAGAGACACAGCCAGGGCTCATTGAACTCTTCCTGAATTTGGAGGTGAAGGACACTAATGGAACAAAGGTGAGGAATCCATGAGAAAATCGCTGGTATCCAATTAGAGGCACAATATATTGCTTTCAGATAGGGTAGCATAAACCACTTGACCGGTTGACTTTAAAGGGGTTGTCTCACTACATTTTTTCCTCTCAACTCCGTCCTGTTTTCTTGGTTTCATTTTGAATTCAGGGGCGTGTTTACTGGCTTCTACTAGAAGCCAGGTCTGTAGCTATAGCAACCACTGCTGGCAGCCGATCATGAGAGATTTAACAGGTCTGTAGCTATAGCAACCAGTGTTGGGAGCCTATCAGGATAAATCAAACAGGTCTGTAGCTATAGCAACCAGTGTTGGGAGCCTATCAGGATAAATCAAACAGGTCTGTAGCTATAGCAACCAGTGCAGGGAGCCTATCAGGATAAATCAAACAGGTCTGTAGCTATAGCAACCAGTGCAGGCAGCCTATCAGGATAAATCAAACAGGTCTGTAGCTATAGCAACCAGCGCTGGCAGCCTATCAGGAGAGGTTGAACAGGTCTATAACTATAGCAACCAACGCTTGCAGCCTATCGGGAGAGGTTGAACAGGTCTGTAGCTATAGCGACCTGAGGAGCTGATGCAGCCCATACAAGAGGGGATATCTAGGTATAGGTAGGACACTGTTAATGGACACATATTGCAAAGTAAGTTGCTTTTGCAAGATCTTTAATGTAAAAAGCAATCCTTGTAGTGAGACAACCCCTTTAAAACCTGGGGTCGGACAGTCCAGTAGCTGCATGCCTGATATCAATGTTTCTCTGTTTCATCCACATGCAGTTACTTGATTTGGCCCTCGTCTAAGAATAAAGATAAAACTAGGATACACTTTGACAGAAATTTTTCGAATACAGTATACAGCATTAAAATTATGAATTTTAGAGCAGAAAACATTTAAAAAATTCTTTCAATGATGTCACACAGGAGTATAGTCTGGGGCAGTGGAGCTGCCTGCAGGTTGTACTGGACCTAATAGACCTCCAGCAATCTGACCGTTTTTGGTGCACGCCTCAGCTTCACCGCTCCGCCATCGCCTTCTTACACGCCTTATGGCAGGATCGCCGTGACAGTGCAATGACTGTCCTAAGAATCAAGTGAGTTGTACAGTTAAGCAGCGGGTCTTTGCAGTGGGCAAAGTAAAGTAAAGGTCACTGAAGTTTTTTTTTGTTGTTGTTCTCTAGGCCCAATTTCTGGGAGAACCTGACAGCCCCTCTCTTTGGGACACTTGTGCCCCCCTCAGAATCTTCAGATGTGAGTGTGTTTTGCAGATTGTATTGTGTATACAGTGATGAGATGTTCCCAGACTTACAGATTTGCTTTGCTTTTACAGCTCAGTGTACTGGAGACCTGCGCTTTCATCATGAGAATCATCTGTCTGGAGATCTACTACGCGGTTCAGTATGTCAACCTGCTGCTGGGGAAAGCTTAAAGGGGTTTTCTCACCATGCAGTTTCACTGAGCTACAGGCGGCGTCAGACTTGCTGTGGGTGGTTCTATAGCAGAGGATGGCATATCGCCTTTACTACTCCTAGCTGATTCTATAAAAGTGACAGGAATGCTGGAGATTTGTAAAAAAGGCAGTGGGCAAGGTTATAAAGTCCGATGGGTATGTTTACACGGTGTACTGCGGCACGTACAGTACTCGCCGCAGTACATCGTGTGTTTCGGGAGCTTGCGCTAATACGTGTGTACTCCCGCAGGGGGGGGGGGGGAGGGGCGGCTCCCCGCCGGCCCCATAGACATGTATTACTCGCGGCGCAAATAATTGACATGTCACTTATCGCCCCGTGCGTACAATACGATCGTATTGTATGAGGGCGGAGAGAAGGCGTAATCCATAGTTCTCTATGAAAGCTATGGATTACCGTAATTGCGGCGCGCATCTCGCCGTGAAATGCGCGCCACAATTACGCCATGTGAGCATAGCCGAAGGCTTAAAACTTGTCACAACTTTAAGCAAACAAAGCTTCTGTGCTAGAGATAAGACTCAGCAGGGAGTGATTTGCCATGGACAGACTGACAGCAGCTTGGATCAGTGACCGATAAAAAGAGAGCAGGGAGAGGTGGTGGGTAACCAGAGAATTTTGTGTACTCTAAGGCCATGTTCACACGGCTTAAAATGGGCCGTATTTCGGTCCGTAATTACGTGCCGAAGTGCGCAAATTACGGGCTGAAAACGGCCCATTCATTACGGTAATCCACAGTTCTCATAGAGAACTATGGATTACGTCTCCTCTCCCCGCTCGGTGAATACGGAGATAAGTGACATGTGAATTACCAGCGGCGTATACGCGCCGCTGGTAATGCAAGTCAATGGGCCGGCGAAGTGCCGGCCCCCCGCGCACTCTCCCGCCCCGCCCCCCGCCACACCCCGTAATTTCGCGACGTAATTACGTACCCCAGTTAAGCCGTGTGAACATAGCCTAAGGTGAGAGAAAATCTTATCTCCTGTTCAAAGCAAAATCAACAAAGCATTATAGTTGGTAATAGTCTTCATTTACCTTTCCCTACATGTTAAAAGCTAATCATTGTGGTGACAAAACTCCTTCCTGACATGTCTGTTTTAATAAATACTTGTATTACTATAAAGACATTTTTATTAAAAGTCATGCATTCTGCTGTTTCTCCACTATTACTCCTGGAAATGTATAACTAAGTTAGAGAGGTATTTCCACCATAGATATTGATGGCAAGTAAGTAGGATAAGCCATCAATGTCTGATAGGTGCAGTTCCCAGAAACGACCCCTGAAACCTCTCCGTTTTGAATGGAGAGGTGTTCGGGACTCTCCCATCGATTTTTAACGGGTGAGCGGTGCCCGTTATTAACAGTACTTTAGTCAATGTGGTGTGTCCCTACACAGTCTGACAATTTCTGCACCACACAGCATCAGACTGTGTAGGGACACACCCCAATGACGACAAGCATAGATGACACCCATTTATCACTTTGGACATACATATCCAGGAGGGATAACAAAGTATTTTCTACTACGGATGTTTCTGAAGATCTGATGGGTCCCTTGAGGGTTTCCCTTGATAATGTTCCTGGCTGCTTGTCTTCCTCTGTTTACTACGCGTGGTCCTCCTGCAGGGGATCACTGGACAAGTCCCTGAAGAGCATCTTGGAGAAATTCTCCAAGGATGGACGCTTTACTTACTGGTCAAATTACTTGCAATCACTGGTGCAACGTGTGGCGGAGACGGAAGGCAGCTGCAGCTCGCTCACGGAGTACCAGATGCTATTGTCAGCCTGGCGTGTCCTGCTTATCGTATCCACACATTATGTATGTATGTATATAGTATTTTCTGATGAATTAGTTTAGTCTATATGGGACTTAGTGGGGGGTCTCTCTGGTCGTATGGATGTCAAAAGAATGCTCATCCATATAAATCTCGAGAATGGGAGATCCTCTCATAGAGCGGCTGTCCATTCTGGCTCATATCAAGGGTACATGCAAAAGAATCTGCCCCTTTTAAGACATCCATATGACCATAAGCCAAAACCAAGAGTGAAGCCTACACAGGTGTAATGGAAAGGCTTGTAATTCTTCTGTGATTTGGAACCATTCCTGGTTTTGTCTTATAAATACTGCTGTAAAATAAGTGTCAAAAAACACAGTGTGAACCCAGCCTTAGAGCAAAGTGCAGTCCCCACTCTGGAGGACTTGGGGCGACATGTATGAATGGGGCTGCAGCTGTGTCTGGCGTCTTTTCAGCCCAAAAACTGCCGCAGCCCCGTTCGCTCTTATTTTTAATCGGGCGTACTCCAGTATCAGGCGCATTACAAAGTGCACGCGGCACTTTGTAATGCGCCTCAGATCGGGGATGGGGGGGGGGGGGGGCGTGCTGGAGGCGTCGTACTACAACCGTACGAAGCTGCACATTTATAGCTTCAATACAGCAAATCCCGGTGCATTACTGCTGAAAAAGGTAGAGCACTTTAAAAGTAGTTTTACCTGAGCCTGAAGTGTCGCTTTTTAGCTAGAAAGCGCTAAATCTGTGACCCGCAGTAGAACAGGTTCATAGATTCAGGCTCATTGTATGCTACTGATGCGCATGTAGCATTTGTGTTTTTATTTGAATGATGTAATAAGGCATGTGGATACAGTCTCTTATTGGGGATGTGCTGAGATTCAGGGACTCCACGCTAACCTTGCATACTATCCTATTAGAGGGAAAAGAAACTCATGTTTCATACACTGTGATGTTATCTCTGCTTGATTTGTCATTGCTTTCCATGACAGGCAGATGTGATGCACTTGACAGACGTCAAAGTAAAGCAGGAGCTCTTCCAGGACATCTTGTCAGGAACAGAAATCTTGGTAAATATCTTGCTGGCACGTCCCAGCTCTGCCCCATTGCAGTGAACCAGACAGAGCGGTTATAGACTGTGCTAGGCACACTCACTGCAATCAATATATAGCATTGATCTGGCTGGAAATAACACAAATCTCTATAGTTCCAGGTCCCCAGCTCGGCTCCTTGTCTGCAGCTCGGTTTTATGCTCTGTACTTTGATGATGATTTTACTACGACGCTGGAAGAAGTAAGTCTGCTCTTGAGAAATCTAAATTGCAACAGGATTACTAAGTTTTTCAGGCTGTAAGATGCACAAAGTTTAAAGTCAGAGGGGTCCAAGACCAGCAGAGGTAGGGGGATTACACTGAACCACCGGCAAAGGAAATCTTAAATCTGCGACGGAAATGGAAATATTTCATGGCATTCACCCACTTGGTAAAATCGTCCGATTTATTGCAAACTTGTCAGATCCAGGGTATAGACCTAAGAATACATCCTACACCAAGCGACGCCCATTTCACGCATAAATGCGCTTCCTGGAGGCTTTGGGGAAGCGCGTTTGTGCAGGAAACGGTCGTCACTCTGTATAGGACATATTCTTATGTATACCCTGGATCTGACAAGTTTGCAATAAATTGGATGATTTTACCAAGTGGGTGAGTGCCGAGAAATATTTCTTTCTCAAATGCTGATTTGCTGTGGACCTTCTTCTTTGTCCACTGAGCTCCAGCCTATCTGGATCAAGCAATATGTTTGTTTGCATGGGGACGCTGGCCATGTGATTGCGGAGTGGTTGATTTCCTTCTTCATCCTGGATAGTTAAAAAAATATATATATATATATTAACCCTAGGAATTTAGTAGGGGGTTTCTCCTAGACCAGGGGTCTGCAACGTCAGCTCTGCAGCTGTTGTGAAACTACATCTCCCATCATGCCCACTGATATAGATAATATATAAATGCATGATGGGAGTTGTAGTTTCCCAACAGCTGGAGAATCAACGTTGCAGGCCCCTGTCCTGGACGACTGAAGAATAAAACTTTGTCGTCTCCTCTACTCCAGACTGCCAAGAAAGGGGCATTACCATAGACTACTAAGAAATCAAATATTAATCGCAAGCTGTCACATAGGTTATGCTGCCCCTGCTGAGGACAGCATAAGCTAACGTCACACCTGCTGTTTTCAGCAGCCTGTCTCTTACTGTGTAATGTACTGTAGTTTTATAGCCTTCAAAGGGGTTATCCACTTCTCAATAAAATCATGCCAGCAGCTACTGGGGCTCTGTTTAAATACCATTAAAGTACTGTCCCCCACCGGTCTTCTGTTGTCGTTCTTCTACTACCGATTGGCTGCAGCGGTTACGTGCCACTAATTTACATCACCGTTCAGAGCTCTTTATTGCCGACCAGGGATGTAAATTGGGGTCACAGGTAGTAGCTGAATGACAGCAAAAGATCTGAGGAACATGGCACTGTATTTGGGCACCTGAGGAAGGGGGAGTATATATATATTTTTTTATAATTTTAGTGGGGTTCCAGGAGCTGCTGATATGATTTTTTATAAAAGAAAAAAAATGGACAACCCTTTTAATGCTCAAATCGGGCCTCACACAGTCCGTGCTACCAGAGATCACTTAATACGTGGACGTTAGCCACACCCATATGTCACTATCCACGCCCTCCCGCTGCTGATTATTCCTATTATTATGAATAGTTAGAAAATACAATAGTTGTCAGGTGGGTGTGGGTAACATCCCCTCATGAATTAAGCTGACTGATCTTTCAGAATGGACTACGCATTAAATACTATTAAACTACAGTACATTACACAAAATGTGTTCTGAAAACAGCATGTGTGTCACTAACTCAGCAATGGCAGCATAACCTAAATGACCGGTTCCCTTACTTCATCTAGTACACAGGGCCATTGGAGTTGGTAAATTTTCTTCTCCACTAACTAGACTAGACTGCTAGAGATGTATATATTTTGGGAGGGGCTCCCAGGCATGCAGTGGTATCCGTTGGCCATTGGTTTCCATTGCAAAAATAAAATGGCCATAACACGTGGTGTATATTTTTTTATTGTATGCCTCTGTATAGAATATTGCAGTCTGCTGCACTATTGCTTTCAGCCATCACGTACCAGCCTGACAGAGGCCAAAAGGGCCTATAGATATGTTTGCCGCTTGCACAGATGACTTTCCAACACAGATTTGCAATGCAAACTCAGTATGTGTGACCTTGGTGTGAAATATTTTTTTATTTTCTGTTGTCTAAATTTGGATGGATCTTATAGTCTGAAAACGGGGATCTTTCCAGATATCCTCCCTGTATGGAATAGTGTCTTTATAATAAGTGACACAGCGGGACGAGTTTCTTCTGGTCCCATTAGAACATTAGGTGCCGTGGGGTCTAGCTTCCTACCTTTAATAGGTATTTCTCCTAATGTACAGGGCACATCTTTCGCCTCTCATCTGCTAAAACCCCAGATTTGGGGAGTCCCAGCATAGGAAACGTTCCATTCCTTTTGCGGTTTTCAAGTCTGATCGTATTTTCTATTCCTTATAGTGAGCTCAAATCACCTGAGGATATCCTTAAAAATCTCTGGCAAGAATCCTAGAGGGCGTCCTGCAAGCTGATAAACAACAAATGGAGAAGGCGAAAGCACGAATCTTCTCAGCTCTGATCTGCGTCTTGGAAATGAAGCAGATGAAAGGTAAGAGGGGTGAGAAAAGAACCTAAGAAGTTAAGTTTAAAGGGGTCTTCCTACTATTAGAAGTGATGGTGTATTATTAGGCCGTGTTCACACGGCTTATTTGTGCGCGGATTGGAACCGTACTGCGCGCCGGATTTGTGCTGCAGTACGGCTCCAATCCATCACAGTAACTACGGTAATCCACAGTTCCATAGAGAAACTATGGATTCCGTCCTCCTCCCCGCTGGCGAATCCCCGCGGGGGGAAGAAAGTGACATGCACAATACGCGCCGTGAATAATGCATTGTCTATGGGGCCGGCGAGCAGCGCACCCGCCCCTTATTCAAGCCATAATTGCGAGCGAAATCCGGCTCGCAATTACGCCTTGAATAAGCCGTGTGAACCTTGCCTTAGGGTACGCCATCACTTCCTGATTGGTGGGGTTCCCCAGATTGAAGTGGTTGTGGTGCTACTTGCTGGGGTGTTGCATCCTAAACCTGTAAGTACTTGTTGGGGTGTTGCATCCTAAACCTGTAAGTACTTGTTGGGGGTGTTGCATCCTAAACCTGTAAGCACTTGTCGGGGTGTTGCATCCTAAACCTGTACATACTTGTCGGGGTATTGCATCCTAAACCTGTAAGTACTTGTCGGGGTGTTGCATTCTAAACCTGTAAGTACTTGTCGGGGTGTTGCATCCTAAACCTGTAAATCCTTGTCGGGGTGTTGCATCCTAAACCTGTAAGTACTTGTTGGGGGTGTTGCATCCTAAACCTGTAAGTACTTGTTGGGGATGTTGCATCCTAAACCTGTAAGTCCTTGTCGGGGTGTTGCATCCTAAACCTGTATGTACTTGTTGAGGGTGTTGCATCCTAAACCTGTAAGTACTTGTTGGGGGTGTTGCATCCTAAACCTGTACATCAGTTACAAGTAAGTAACAACCTCTTTACCGCTGACACTCTGTTTGGTAAATTGGGAGGAAAGGAGGTACATAGAGTCCAATAGAGCGATGGCATTGCTCATGTGTGATCTTCTCTGTCGATATCAGTTATAAAAAAAGCTGAGTGCAACTTGAGGACATGTCCGACCCCAATTTAGGCACTTGCCAATTATCCACAGATTCGTAAATTGTTTGGAGCTAAAGAATGTCAGTGCTTTACTTTAAGTGACTCTGGCTGAGCTTCAGCACCGCACACGGCCCACACACAAGATTGATGCTATTTGTGCATCTCGTGTCCTTCCATTGCATCTTGCAGGTTCTAAATTTAGGGGAATCTTGGAAAAAATAAGAGGTATGTTACAGTTCAGGTAGAGCTGGTGATATAGTGATCTATGTACTTCCTTTTTCACCTCTGGCACATGTTTGGTCGCACATTTTTCCGCCATAGCCAGATGCATATCCGGCCACCACAGCCCTATTCCAATCTGATGTTCAGCGGATAAAACGTGACCATTTTCTTTCTCTCTGAGCAGCCGGCAGTATTCCTCAGTACCAGCAGCTGGTCCTCAGCGTGTGTGAGAATCTGCAGGATGAGGTGATGTCGCTCATCGATGAGACACGTCATGGACTGACAACTGGTGATGGAGCAGAGGACAAGGACAGCATGGAGACGGATGATCTGCCCAGAACGAGGCATAAAGACCAACGTGATACGGTGAGATGCAAACACATGCATGATAGTCGCCGTGTATGAAGACCAGTGCTGAGAGAAACTGGAATTGTGGCCCATTGGGAACTCATGAACGGGCATTATGTCAAAAGCAGACTACCACTTTATAGGGATGTTCGCACGGGGCTGTTTCAAAGAGCCTGCTCTTCATAGCCCGCGTCAGGCCTGTGGGTGGTTCTACAGCTTCAGGCTCCCTCTTCCTGTTCAGATTGTGGATAGTTCTACAGCTTTAGGTTCCTACTTTCTGTTCAGACTGTGGGTGGTTCTACAGCTTCAGGCTTCCTCTTCTTGTTCAGGCTGTGGACGGTTCTTCAACTTGCTGCTTCACCTTCATGGTTGATCTGTGGGTGGTTCTTCACCTTGAGGCTTCACCTTCCTGTTCTGACTGTGGCCTGTTCTACAGCTTCAGGCTCACTCTTCCTGTTCAGGATGTGGGTGGTTCTACAGCCTCAAGCTCCCTCTTCCTGTTCAGGCTGTGGGCGGTTCTACAGCTTCAGGCTCCCACTTTCAGTTCAGGCTGTGGGCGGTTCTACAGCTTCAGGCTCCCACTTCCAGTTCAGGCTGTGGGCGGTTCTAGAGCTTCAGGCTCCCACTTCCAGTTCAGGCTGTGGGTGGCTCCATAGCATTGACTGATGTTTCAGCGATGTTTCCTAACTGAGCCTTTTAGACGGCCATTGCTCATAGATGGGTTTAAACAGTAGGGCAGAAGGCTACAAAGCTCAAAAGGGTTAAAGTTTGTCAGTAACTTAGATGAACCATCTCCTGTGCTGCTGATAAGACACAGGAGCCAGTGACATGGCAGCTGAAGCAATGAGAGCTGAGGGAGATGGTTAGAGAAGCTTGTGCACGCAAGCAGGAGATAAGACCTGCTCTAAATCTGAAACAAAGCACAATCAGAACAGCAATATATTTGGTAATAATGTTTATTTATCTTTGCCTCCATGTTTAAAGCTAAATCAATGTGGTGAGAAAATACCCGTCAGTGGATTATTGAC
>JAODAL010036380.1:32500-41760 GCA_025379985.1 Phyllomedusa bahiana
TATATAGGGACACAGGCAGTATATGGGGGCCACAGGCAGGTATATGGGGACACAGGCAGGTATATGGTGGCCACAGGCAGGCATATGGTGGCCACAGGCAGGCGTATGGTGGCCACAGGCAGGCGTATGGGGGCCACAGGCAGGGATATGGGGGCCACAGGCAGGGATATGGGGGCCACAGGCAGGGATATGGGGGCCACAGGCAGGGATATGGGGGCCACAGGCAGGGATATGGGGGCCACAGGCAGGGATATGGGGGCCACAGGCAGGGATATGGGGGCCACAGGCAGCATATGGGGGTCACAGGCAGGCAGTATATGGGGGCCACAGGCAGGCAGTAATATGGGGGCCACAGGCAGGCAGTAATATGGGGGCCACAGGCAGGGAGAATATGGGGCCACAGGCAGAATATGGGGGCCACAGGCAGGCATTATAGGGCACAGACAGGGATATGGGGGCCACGGGCAGGGATATGGGGGCTACAGGCAGCATATGGGGGCCACAGGCAGGGATAAGGGGCCACAGGCAGTATATGGGGGCCACAGGCAGGGATATGGGGCTACAGGCAGCATATGGGGGCCACAGGCAGGCATTCTAGGGTCACAGGCAGGGATATGGGGGCCACAGGCAGTATATGGGGGCCACCGGCAGGGATATGGGGGCCACAGGCAGGGATATGGGGGCCACAGGCAGCATATGGGGGCCACAGGCAGGGATATGGGGGCCACAGGCAGGCATTATAGGGGCACAGGCAGTATATAGGGGCACTGAGGCAGGTAAACGCTATAAAAATAACAACATTCATACTCACCTTAACTCCCCCAGCGAGCGCGCTCCGTCCTCTTCAGCCCGCGCTCCTCCGGCAGCTCCTCGGGCGCACGGCCTATGACGCGCTGTGCGTCTGAGGAGAGGCAGCGTCGCGATGACATCACATCATCGCGACGCTGTCGGCTGAGGCCCCATGGGCCGCGGCGGGTCCTCAACTCTGTGAGACCCGGCGGCCCCGCTGTGTCGGACCTGCGGGTCCGACACTGTCTGCGGAGCAGGGAGCGCTTGCTCTCTGCCCCGCAGAAGCCCTCAGCTGGGTGTGCGTCCAGCGGACGCACATGCAGCTGAAGGGCCAGTCGGTGCTCCAGGCCCATGGCAGCGGCCTGGAGCCCGGGAGACTCGGGGCACAGGGAGTTTTATTCGGGGCCCGAGCCCCGAATAAAACACCCTAGCGACGCCCCTGGCTACAGATCTGTTCAATCTCTCCTGATAGGCTGCCAGCTCTGGTTGCTATAGCTACAGACCTGTTCCATCTCTCCTGATAGGCTGCCAGCGCTGGTCGCTATAGCTACAGACCTGTTCCATCTCTCCTGATAGGCTGCCAGCACTGGTTGCTATAGCTACAGACCTGGTATCCTCAGCAGCTTGTCACTGCAGAGCAGTGGAAGTCAGTAAACATTGAATTAAAAAATAAAACTGAGAAAACAGGACTGAGGTATGATGAATCAATGTAGTGAGACAACCCCTTAACATGCAGTGAAATCCGGGTCTAGAAAGAAGGCAAAACGCAACAGATAGTGGTGATTTCGGACATGTTTTACAAAGTGTATAATTTCTGAAGTACCAGTGCAGCTTCGTGGAACGGGTTACACCGTAATAACTTCTCCGCCCGTTGATCATAAAAGTATAAACTTTATTAAATAAAGTTTATACTTTTATGATCAACGGGCGGAGAAGTTATTACGGTGTAACCCGTTCCACGAAGCTGCACTGGTACTTCAGAAATTGTGCTGTGAGTTTAACCGCTTGGCCGGCGGGACGCCCGGAATCTACACTAACAGAGCGGATCCCTCATCCATAGTGACTTTAGCCCATAACAGGTGAGCCACTCTTTTTTTTCTTTCTTTGTGTGCTCATACAAAGTGTATACCCAAGGACAAATCCGGTGTGTGAATTTAGCCTAAAGTCTACACAGCACTGACTTTTGATTGGATTTACAGCGGATTTTAGATAATGAATATCTGACCGTGCCCAGCGCTGTGTAGACTTCAGTAGAAAATTTTCGCTTTCGTCTACACCACACGGGTTTTCTAGTGAAGCCACAGACAGTCCTTTGGAGGATAGAGCATGTTCTATGTTCCCGCCGGATTATCATCGGATTCCTGTGCAGCCCATGTGCTGAACTGCCAGGAATCCGAAATCCAACCTCCCTTTTTTTTTTGCACAAAAAAACCCCGCAAAATTGGCGAAGTTAAAATACCATCGCATTTCCGAAGGTATTTTAACTTTGCTGTGGAGACATCACCTAAAGGTTCTGTTTGATATGTGTTTGGAGTTATTAAAGGGGTTGTCTCACTACATTGATTCATCTTACCTCAGTCCTGTTTTCTTGGTTTCATTTTGAATATAGGGGCATGTTTACTGGTTCCTACTAGGCTGCAGTAGAAGCCAGGTCTGTAGCTATAGCAACCAGCGCTGGCAGCCTATCGGGTGAGAACTAACAGGTCTATAGCTATAGCTACCAGTGCTGGCTGCCTATCAGGAGAGATCAAACAGGTCTGTAGCTATAGCAACCAGTGCTGGCAGCCTATCAGGAGAGATCAAACAGGTCTGTAGCTATAGCTACCAGTGCTGGCAGCCTATCAGGAGAGATCAAACAGGTCTGTAGCTATAGCAACCAGCGCTGGCAGTCTATCGGGTGAGAACGAACAGGTCTATACCTATAGCTACCAGTGCTGGCTGCCTATCAGGAGAGATCAAACAGGTCTATAGCTATAGCTACCAGTGCTGGCTGCCTATCAGGAGAGGTCAAACAGGTCTGTAGCTATAGCAACCAGTGCTGGCAGCCTATCAGGAGAGATCAAACAGGCCTGTAACTATAGCTACCTGAGGAGCTGATGCAGCCCCTACAAGAGGGGGATATCTAGGAATAGGTAGGACACTGTTAATGGACACATATTGCAAAGTGACTTGTTTTTGCAAGATCTTTAACATAAAAGGCAGCGATCCCTGTAGTGAGACAGCCCCTTTAAGTTACTTAGAAACTTTTATTTCTCCTGGAGAAAAAGCTTGAGCTGCAGGCTGCCATTATGTGCCCCACGGGAGTCATATCCACGTAAGTGCAGCATATCCATAAACTAAAAGCTAATGCCATATGAGTAAGTCCTGCCTAGTCTGTATTGCCTATATACTGTAAAATCTCCACATGACTCATATCTGCATCACTAATTACTGGTTGTCATATGACTTATTATTATTATTATTTTTACAGGGTGCAGCGGCCATAGCGGGTGCTGGCATCACTCAGAGTATGTGCTTGCCTTTGCTGAGTGTCTACCAGCTGAGTGCAAATGGCGTGAGCTTGGTAAGACATGCACGTTTCTATCAATGCTGTCATTAATTGTACTGCACAATGGTGTCCCCTTGCACTTTCATGTCCAGAGATAGTCTCCATGGCTGTTTCAGGGCTTTTTGGTCACTGACAGAATAGTAGTGATAGTATTTGTCCCAACGAAGATCTTTTTAAAGGAGTTGTCTCGCCCTGGTGTTTCACAGAGCAACATGCTTCCTGTCTCTTTCTGGTCAAATTGTGGGTGGTTCTATCGCAGTGATTATCCTATTAGCTCTGTATTCCCAGCTCTTCTAATTGCACTGACACAAGAGCAGGAGATGTTTACATTGAGCTGAAGCTCTCTGCTCTATGAATAACAGGTAATTACTCTTGTTAGAGAAAACACACTGGGGCACATTTATCAATAGTGGCTGACTGTAAGACAGTTTTAAGTTAGACCAGATAGTCTTACAATTCGCCACAGTTATCACAGTGTTGATAAATCTGGTGCAGGTTAGAACTGTCTAAGTTTGTACCACTTATAAGTCGGCTTACTGTTAAGGCACAGACTGCGAAAAAATTTGGACGCATTTTTTGTCGCATTCAAGCCGCGCCTCTTTTCTGTTTACACGCAGCAGCATTAGGCACCGAGCACAATTTTGCTGTTTTCTGATTGTAGAACCAGCTGCAGGGTTACTGTGCAGCTGCTGGCTGTGCAGAGTGAAATGCTGCCGGCTCCTTAGGGCTTGTTCACACGAAATTTTGCCTCCGTACTAACATACGGTTTTAGATGTGTCTCGGGGACCGACAGGACGGACCCAGAGACGCATCTAACAATTAGTAGTGAGTTTATCACTGCCGACAACGAGGAACACGCAGCGGCGTTCACATGAGAGATCGCCGCTGCGTGTTTGCTTCGCGCCTGTCGGGTCCGCTTTACAAACCCGATCAAAGAATTGCATGTCAATTCTTTGATCTCATCCGCAAGACTGTAACAAACAAGACTGTAACTGTAACAAACCTCCAGCTGTGAGAGGAGGATAGATCAGTGCTCTGCGTTCATAGAAGACTGTCTAGACTGAATGCAGGGCTGTGCTATGTAAACTAACAGCTCTTACAAAATAAGACTGCATAGAGAGAGAACGACACAGTGACATGTGGACTCAGACAGAGGAGGGGGAGGGATCAGGGATGTGCTATCCCTTCCCATTGATCTCAAACAAACAAAACTGACTCAGGAGCGAGCATGAACAGTAAAGGGGGGATGATGTTATCCCCCCTTCAGTTAAGAAACACCCAGCTGGGAGGGGAATAAACGCCCCTGGATTTGAGGAACTGAGAAATGAAACACGGGAAAAAACAGATGAACTGATGAAGCGATTAAATCCTCTTTTAGCATTATGGCACTTCCCAAACAGGGCAAGGCCTGTTATATTAGTTTTCTTGTTCTGTCACAAAGAAGGCGGAATATTTTCAATGTAGACAACCCTTTAATGTGGGACCATCCCTTTTAAGCAAATGATTGTATTTCATTTGAGGTGTGAATGAAGAAGGGTTTAATTTATTTTGTCTTTCAACATTTTCCCCCTTTTTGGCGCAGCCGCCACTGACCTCCCGTAAAGCTGTTGATGTTCCCCCCTTTTGGCGGGCGTTCTACCGACTGACTGTATCTCTTATGGAGAGGCTGCTAAAACACTAAAGATATAATTTCCCTGACAGATGCCTTAGACTTTTTGGGTGTTCACCAGGAGGGTCTTACAGGTAAGGGCTGTGACCTCCTGCAGTCGGTGCCGGGTGTCTGTGTAGATCGCTGTATAATGAATGGCGTCTGTGCTTCCCCAGTGCCTGTGTGCGGTCCGCGCCGTGCAGAGCTTATCGTGTCTGGAAAAAGCAGATCACACCCTCGGCTTCTGCTGCAAAATCTCCAACTTCACCAAAGAATGGCAATTTCCACCTGCCCCGCTGATGAAGGACGTTCAGGTGAGAGCTGCAGCGCCATGAGCAGTATTGATGCCTGGAGCCAGCTAGGTACTAACCTGCCATCCTGTCCCTCCACACGGTCAGTTTATGTTACTTGTGCCAATCCCGCACCTCTCTGCTGTACAGCCGCAAGATGCTGCACATTACTTACAGGTGAGGGCCCCGCCGCTGGCCAATATTACTTTACAGGCTGGAGCAAGGGGGTCTAATCTTCTTAAAAAGGGGCATTCCCGGCATAGACTCTGATAGGATACGTCATCAAAGTCTGATAGGTGCGGGTGCCACATCTAACTCGGGAACGGGCCCCTGAAAGTGTCCCCTCAGAATGCAGAGATGGTCAAACTTATACACACCTCTTTGTTTTGTTCTATGGGAGTTCTGAGTACAGGGGAGCGCTGTGTTCTCCATTCTGTTCTATGGGAGTTCCCAGTACAGGGGAGCGCTGTGTTCTCTATTCTGTTCTATGGGAGTTCTCAGTACAGGGAGCGCTGTGTTCTCTATTCTGTTCTATGGGAGTTCCCAGTACAGGGGAGCGCTGTGCTCTCCATTCTGTTCTATGGGAGTTCCCAATACAGAGGAGCACTGTGTTCTCTCCATTCTGTTCTATAGGAGTTCCCAGTACAGAGGAGCGGTGTGTTCTCGCCATTCTGTTCTATGAGAGTTCCCAGTATTAGGGAGCGCTGTGTTTCTCTCCATTCTGTTCTATGGGAGTTCCCAGTACAGGGGAGCACTGTGTTTCCTCTAGTCTGTTCTATGGAAGTTCCCAGTACAGGGGAGCGCTGTGTTCTCGCCATTCTGTTCTATGGGAGTTCCCAGTACAGGGGAGCGCTGTGTTCTCGCCATTCTGTGCTATGGGAATTCCCAGAACAAGGGAGCGCTGTGTTCTCTCCATTCTGTTCTATGGGAGTTTCCGTTACAGGGGAGTGCTGTGTCCTCTCTATTCTCCTCTATGGGAGTTCCCAGTATAGGGAAGCGCTGTGTTCTCCATTCTGTTCTATGGGAGTTCCCAATACAGAGGAGCACTGTGTTCTCGCCATTCTGTTCTATGGGAGTTCCCAGTATAGAGGAGCACTGTGTTTCCTCTAGTCTGTTCTATGGTAGTTCCCAGTACAGGGGAGCGCTGTGTTCTCGCCATTCTGTGCTATGGGAATTCCCAGAACAAGGGAGCACTGTGTTCTCTCCATTCTGTTCTATGGGAATTCCCAGTACAGGGGAGTGCCGTGTTCTCCATTCTGTTCTATGGGAGTTCACAGTACAGGGGAGCGCTGTGTTCGGCTGTACCCAGAGCTCCCATAGAACAGAATGGAGATGTGCATAAGCGTGACCAGCTCTGTATTCTGAGACAAGGCTTTCAAGAGCCTGTTCCTGGGATAGGGGACCCGCAGCGATCAGACTTTGATGGCCTATATTCTTGATAACGCCATCAAAGTGCATGGCGGGAACACCCCTTTAACAGTGTGTCCACATTTGTGACCATCTTAATGGAACATTCTTTCATCTTTTAGATAAAAAGTGGCGAAGCTGTGACATCAGGTTCAACCCCCCGTGGTCAGCGCACCCCTCAAACCCCATCCAAGCAGCCGAAACCGGAAAGCGAGGCCTTGGAGCTGAGAGCTCTGCGCTCTGTCCAGCACAGTTTCTGAAGATCCTTAGTAAGACGTTGGCGCGTTGCGGTTTTTTTTACGCCAGATCTCTGCCAGATACTTCAGGTTTGTGACTGACATTGCATAGAGTAGAACTAAATTGTGCATCATGGTTGGCCACGTGGGAAATAACACTGTCTTGTCTTTTTTTAGCCTCTGGACCTTGCACAGTATCGGTTGCTTTTGGCCTTGAATTTCAGTACTCCGCCTTTGATGCAGATGTGGCACCATCGTTTGGCACTTTCCTGGCGACTGTAAATGTGATGCTCAACATGCTTGGAGAGGTGAGGGCCGAAAATGCTGGTCACTGTCACAGCACCAATGGCCTGCAGAACATATTTGCTGTGTATTCCTAGGAGAGCCCAATGGCAGAAGTTTGTTGCTGGCATTTGGGTCCTGAGCCCCCAAGCAATCATTACAACAAAGGGGCCCCTTTCCCTCATAAGTAGAATGCCTTTTTGGCCCTGGTTGGCTCTTCTGGGGAAGCTGGATCCCAACTTATGAAAATTTTTGACCCATTTCTCTACAGAAACTTGGTGAAGGGGAACTCCCATGTTGAAACTAGTCATTGACTATAAGCTGTGTCTAGTAGTGCATGGATAAGAGCCTTAAAGGAGTTTTGCCAAGAAGTGAGTTTCTTACCTCTTAATCTGCTCAGAAGAGAAAATAAACAAACATGCTGCCTCACAGGGGAGAGAGGGTGGCTGAGAACACAGCCATGAAGCAGGGAGCATTGTGCAATGTTTACTCAAATAATCACATTACAAGTAGCAGATTCTCTATACCACAGGTGTCAAACTGCGGCCCTCCAGCTGTTTGGAAACTACAACTCCCATCACGCCCACTGTTAAAGATTATACAAATGCATGATGGGTGTTGTAGTTTCCAACAGTGGAGGGCGCAGTTTGACACCCTGCTCTATACAAAAGGGCAAGATCTTTCTCCAAAAACCCTTTTCCAGCTCGTTCAAATTCCCTGTCATCAGATAAGAAGTGCAAACACGCAAGCTGGCCAGATCAGCTACTGGTCGTGTCTAATGCAAACTTTTAAGTAACTAAGGGCATGTAAAGAAAGCTGTAGCTCTCTCAGGCCTCACTTTTTGTAATCGCATATATTTAGAAAAGTGATTAAATACCCATTTTGGAGGATCTCTCGTCAACATTACATCTTGACAAAACCCCTTTAATATCGGTCATCCCCCTTTAAATCTTAGTTCTTACAATTCTGGTGAAATTTTTGTATTATTCAAGGGTACAGTCTATGTCCACCTGTATATTGTCAGTTCCATCACGTGCAGTTCCTCATTGACACTGGTCACAAGTGTTATGGCAATTAAGTTATTTTATGTTCTTGTTCCTATGGATTAATTTGGGTTGTTAAGTTTGCAATTTTTAAAAGAGACAAAATTTCTGGACTTCCATTTGTTCTACTTCTTCCCCTTTTTTGTCTAATGACTATTCAGCTTGCTGAAAAGAAGTTTTAATTTAATACGTTATATTTAACTCTAAGGTTATTGTTTTCCCTATTTTATACCGTTCCCCCTTCTAACTTTTGGTTGACGCCCGAAATCACAATGTCTGAGGGGCCCACATCACAATATTAGTTTAAGCAAAAATTGGTGCACTTTCATCCATCTAAAAAAAAAATGTTTTGAAAAAATAAGAAATTTTTTGGGGTTCTGATGAAGACAGGCCTCCACCAATTTACATTGAATTCAGTGAAAGGGGTTGTTCAAATACATTGATTTCTTCCCCAGTCTGTTTTTTTGGTTTTTATTTTTAAAAAATTTAGGGGGGTGTTTACGCTTTACTATAGGTGCGTAGAAGCAGGTTTTAGCTATAGCAACCCGTGCTGGAGCCTTCAGGAGGTCAAACGGTTGCAGCTATGCAACCGTGTGGCAGCCTATCAGGAGGTTTTAAACAGGTTTGTATATGGACCTGAGGGCTGAGCAGCCCATAAAGGGGATTTTGGAATAGGGTGGAACTGTTAATGGACCTTTGCAAATGATTGTTTTTGCAAAATCTTTTTAACTAAAAAAAACAATCCTGTAGTGGAAACCTTTAAAAGGGTATGTGTAAATTTATAGTAACCAATAAATTTCAGGGGGTTTTGGTATGGTAATTTTAAGGGGGGTTTTATTAGAAGTTTGCCCAAAAGAAAATTTTTAAACCCTGTAATGATGTATTTTTTACTAATATTTAAAACTGATCGCCTTAAACAGAAATTATTAAACCCTTTTGCTTGAATAAACCGAAGATTTGCATTGACAACTGTGTCGCATCTCTTTTCATTATTGCATAGTTTAATTATGGATTATT
>JAODAL010036381.1:0-41758 GCA_025379985.1 Phyllomedusa bahiana
ACCCAAACAATTGCTGTATTGAAATTTAACTGCAAGGTGGCTCTATCAACAAATCTGGACTGGGCAAAAGTGCAAAAAATACGTATCTGAAATGTATATCGATATTAAAAGTCACCTGTGGTGACTACACAATTGTTGTATTTATATTTATCTGCAAGTTGGCTTTATCAACAAATCTGTACTGGGCAAAAGTGCAAAAAACACGTATCTGAAATGTATACGGATAATAAAAGGTATTTTGGGCACCTATCAATTCACCTGTGGTGACTACACAATTGCTGGATTCAAATTTAACAGCAAGGTGGCTCTATCAACAAATCTGGACTGGGCAAAAGTGCAAAAAAACACGTATCTGAAATGTATACGGATAATAAAAGGTATTTTTGGCACCTATCAACCTGTGGTGACTACACAATTGCTGTATTGAAATTTAACTGCAAGGTACCTCTATCAACAAAGCTGTACTGGGCAAAATTGAAAAAGAACACCTATCTGAAATGTATACTGATAATCAAAGTGGAGTTTTGCACCTAACAAATAGACCTGCAGTTATTAGAAAAGATCTGTATCCTAATATAAGTTCAGGCTGCCCAATATCCAAGTAATATTTCAACAGTAAACTGTTAATAATAAAGCTATTGCAATGCAATGTCTGCAATACAATATCCAGTATTCTTTAAAGAGCTTGTCTGTGTTCGCCCGCGGTTACAGCGGTAGATGCTCCTTTAAAATTCTCTGCCTAACTACCTAAAATCTGCAAATCTCTGATCTAACTGAGTTCTAAGGATCACAGCTAAAAGTAGAGCTGTCTCTGTGAACAAATAGAATAATTTCGCTAAGCTGTTTGCACAGAGGCAGAGCGCACGTCCTACTGCTTTGAGATACTGACACACTGATCATGAACAGGAAGGGCTGTTCTATGTAAAACAAGGTCATGTGATTTTTCCAGTCAATCGCAACCATACACATCCCAGTCATGACGTCGCATACACATCTCACCCTGCTCTATTCTGTAGGCTGATTTGCTGGCCGCCAAAATGACAGGAAGCGCCGAAAATGGCGCGATATTAGTAGATTATGCACAGATTTTAACCTAAATTATCGTGTGATCTAAAAAATCCGATCAACGTAAATACCCTGCCAATTTCAACTTTGTCGATAATAATCGCTCAACACTAGTTATAGTGACTAGGATTCTGGAGAAGGGTCTGGATGCATTTCTAGATGTAATATAAAAAGTTATAGTGACTAGGATTCTAGAGGGGGGTCGTTGATCCAGGGATTTATTCCGATTGCCAGATTGGAGTCAGGAAGGAATTTTTTCCCTAACATGAGGTCAATTGGCTTCTACCTCATGGGGGTTTTTGCCTTCCTCTGGATCAACACTTTAGCAACACTTTAATAAATGGGCTGAACTGGATGGACGTATGTCTTTTTTCGGCCTGACAAACTATGTTACTATGTAACATGGATCCGAGGTTAGAGCAATGGAGGAGACTTATGAAACAGTGTATAAAAAACTTTCTTTGTTGCCTATAGAAGCAATTTTATCATACATCTGCCACCACCATCCAGTACACTGGCCCCCCTATCTCTCCTGCAGTGGAGAAAGCCACCACTATGATGTCCTAGCCAAGGCCTACTTTAAAAACACTGTGGATGAGTGGGGTAAAAAACCTGGAGAGAGGCCTTCACTCTATGTGCACCTCAACGCCTTAGCTTGGCTGCCTGGGGCTCGGTACCTCCTTCAGCCAGCTTCTTATTGCTGGTGCATGAATCTGCCCATCTGCTTCCTATGTGTTCAGTCAGGAGTGTTTCTTAGGTCCCCTGCCAATCCGCTCCATCCCCTCATCCACACCACTTGGTCTCCTCACTTTCCACATGCTGTGGCTCGTACAGGGTCTCTTCTTCTGGTTCATACCTAAGGCTATGTCTACACAGCATATAAAAACGGAAATCTGATCATTTTGAATACCCATAGACTTCGAGAAAAAACGACCTGTAGTCTACACAGGTCATTTTTTTTTCTGCTCATTTTCTGGCTCCGGCGTATTCAGGAACTTGTTGCAAAATATGCCTGTGTTTTGAGTTTTGCCATTGGTTTCTCATACAATTAATGGTATGTGCTGATGGTATACGTGATATGACTGCGGTTTTTGCATAGACAGTGACAAAAACCTCGGTCATGCATCGGAAAAAAAACGTTTGACTTTCCGAGGGTTTTTGTCCGATGCTGTCCTTCCCTGCCATCTGCTGCCCATAGCTCTTTCTTGTTGCACCCATCCTGGTCATTGTTCATGCTGTAAGTGATTTCTTTCACCGAGGGCATCAAAAAGTGTACAAGCTATACCACACTACAGCCACAGCAAACCACAGGTGATTCAGGTCAAACTGAATGTGTATGCCTTTAAACATGATGAGTGGTTTAGCCAGCAGTGGGCTCTGGACAATCATCCAAATTCTCCGTATTATAATACTTTCAACAATGGTGTAAGGTAAAACTCTAGGCATCACATTTAGTCATTGGGAAATCATCACTGTAAATCTTTTTGTGCATTTAAAGTGGATCAGATTATGCTGCCATATACAGTAGTAGACCAACATAGTATGGGAATGTGTCAATTCTCCTATAAGCTAAAACAGCACAACAAATAGGCTACTGTTTGGCTAATAGAAACGATCAGACAATACACTGGTTCCAAAGTTTATGTTCAGTGTATTTAGAGTCTGACAAGTATGTTTAGGGCCCACCAGTAAAGTTGATTCCTGGGTCCCAAAAAGTGGAGTTAATTCTTGGGGCCACCAGTGGAGTTGATTCTTGGGGCCTACCAGTGGAGTTGATTCTTGGGCCCTACTAGTGGAGTTGATTCTTGGGCCCACTAGTGGAGTTGATTCTTGGGCCCACCAGTGGAGTTGATTCTTGGGCCCACCAGTGGAGTTGATTCTTGGGCCCACTAGTGGAGTTTTCTTGGGCCCACTAGTGGAGTTGATTCTTGGGCCCACTAGTGGAGTTGATTCTTGGGCACGCTAGTGGAGTTGATTCTTCATTAACTTGGCAAATAGAAAATCAGACCTTAGTTCTGATCAGTAAAGACAAGCGTAGGATTTTTGTTTCCATATAAGTGTATGTTCACACAGCTTATTTTCTAGTGTAATTGCATGCATATTTCACAGCTCTCATAGAGAGCTATGGAGTATGCGTCGTTCCTCCCCGCGTGCAATACTTATGGTACGCATAGGGGGAGAATTTACATGTCAATTGTTAGTGGCGAATACGCGCGGCGGACATTGCACTCCCCCCCACCCCCCCCCCCCGTGTTTTGGAATTACGCGCTGCAAAAAGCCATGTGAACAAAGCCTAAGAGTTTGACTCCATCATATGCCAGTCATGCTGAGTTCTGCTTTTAGACTTGCATTGCTGTTGCAGAATGGGGAAAATTGTTTCTAAAAGGGGAATTCGTTAAATTTCAGGAAAACTTGGGTTTTTGGAACAAGCGAACTTTGGGTCTTTCAGTGAACGAAGGTGCTTTTGATTGAAAAATGGCTGCGAGCACTGGCGTTACATGGGCAAAAGAACTCTGGGAGGAGAAGGGCATACCTGCATGAATTGAAAGGGTTTGAAGCCAATCAAAAACCCGGGGGGATTCGTGACGTCCCCCGCACTAAAAAAGTCCGAGCGCGATCTGGGAGTAACCCGCTCTCACTGACTTTGGGGAAGGGCTGCCGGGGTTTTTTTATGCTATCTCTTTACAAAGAACTCATTTTTATACAGCGTTTTTTTGGGGGGTGTCTCATCTGCTCAGAACGCTTCTTTTAACGTTCTAATTCTATTTTGTGGGTATTGGATGTGAAGTCCATTGGCCAGTGCAGTGCATATAAAAATTTTAATGAAAACGCTCCCAGACATTGAATATCCAAGGGTACTAAGCCTGTTCCTTTTTTTCATTTAAAGAAACACGTTTTTAAAATAAAATACCACTTTTTTTTTTGGCTGTTTTTTTGTGAAATTTTACATCCAGGGTTAATTAAGCTTTTTGTGTCGTGGGACAAAAAGAAACCGTTTTTTTTCACCGGCAAAAAAAAATTTTTTTCCTGTCATAATTCACAAGCGAAGGTTAATTACAAGGTTTTTCTTGTTGAAATAGCGAAAATACACGCCATTGTAACACCTACAAACGGGAGTTTTTGGGTTGGTAAATTTTCTTTTGCGCAATTTACTCCAAGGGTTAAAAAAAAGTTTTTTCTGCAGTTTTTACCCCGAAAAGAAATTTTGTTTTTAAACCGCCCACAAAAGAAATCCAGTCCATAAATCATACCCAAAGGGTTAATTAAGCTGTTTTGTTTTTAAATATTCAGTAAATTACACAGGTTTTTAAAGGGGCACATACAAGTAAAATTTTTCCTGCCCATTTGTGGAGCCCAAATTTATACCCAAGGGGTTTCCCCAAGCTTCTTAGTGGGTTTCATTTGGAGTCAAAACAGGTGTGTATTTAAAAAATACAGATATTTTCATCAAACAGTGTCTGTACATTTTAGAACAAACAGTTTTCGACAGGAGGGGGGCAGGCTCTTCACCTACAAGTGGCAGAGGCAAAAAATTTCCTGGAGCAGGCCCAGTTCGCCCACAGAAAAGGGGCGTCGCAGAAAAGGGGTCACTGGGTGGGCCACAACTGCCGCTGTCTTTCTAGCGGCCTGTGCTGGTTGACTGGGTTTCATCCACAAACCCCCCCAAAAGACATCTGACAACCCCAGCCAAAAATTGGGTGGGTTGTCGGACACAACCCTTATTGGCAGGCCCCGGGGGGAGCGGGTCGGGGGCCCTCACCTGTCCAAAAACCCCCCCTCTGCCCCAAACCGGCCCCCTCACCCAGAGTTTCTAAAATGGGGTTTCTGGGCTCATTTAAAGCCGGCCACTATATAGGGGGGGATGAAAAATTTTTGAGGAGGGCAGTCACCCGCTCTTGACAGCGAAGAAAGGGGGCCCAAATACCCCTGTTTCCCTTGCAGTGGGGGCGGAAAATTTATATGTGGGGAGAGGGGGAAAGGGGAGGTCATGTTGTGGGGGGGAGCCTCTCCCAAAACCAAGGCGGTGAGGAGGACAGCATTGATGATAAAACCCAAAAATTTGATGTTTGATGTGCCGACCGAAATTGGGGACCCCGGTGAAGAAAGGGGGCTTAAACATCGTCAGGAGAAGAGGGGTCAGCTTGGGCGTAAAGGAAAGGGGGCGCCCCCAGAAAGTGGGTTGTGGGGCCGTGGGGGTCAGCAGGGTAGCAGAAAGTGTGAGGTGGGGGGGCCAAGCAGCCACTGGATAAAAAAAACCCGCTTGGCAGGTTCCAAAAAAGAAGCGGCACGGGGGCTCAAACGGGCAGCGGGGTAGAAAGTCCTCAGTGTGGAGCTTTTGGCAGAAAACAGATACTCGGCGGGGTGGCATTTCTTTGCTAAGACACCGGAGGACCAAAAATTTTGGGTATATGTATAATATGTGGGGGAAAAAATGAAAGCGTGGCCAGGGACTAACGTTGGTCCAAGGCCCTGCGTCAACACATGCAGCGTCCCCCAACCGGTTGGGGCCCGGGTAAACGTTTGGGTCAAATTTTGGTGGCCATCCTCTGCCCCCGCAACGCAGCCGCGCGCCCAGGGGGCCCCATGCCATTGCAGCCAAATCAAGGGCCCCCCACCTCTGCAGAAAGGGGCTGTTTCTCTTTTCCCTCATCTTCCCCGGGGCCCAAAAAAGCTCCTGCTCCTCGCTACTCAAAGGGGCCAGCAGTTGTTTCAGGGGAGGCGATTGCAAAGAGACAACAAATAGGGCCCTCCACCCAACCTAATGCGGCAGCTGACCGGGGGGTCCTGTCCCAAATTGTTGGTACTGGGGTCCCCCCCTTTTCCCAAAAGGTGGACTCGCCAAAAGTTCAGAGAAAAAATTTGGGTTTTTTGCCGGGGGCCGAGATGGAGAAATTCCCAAAACCGTAATTTCTTTTTAAAAAAGGGGATTTCCAGCACTTTAAAAAATATGTAAAAAGAAAGTGGGCCAGTCCTGGAGCTTATCGGTTTTTTCCCAAAGGGGCCCCCGGCAACGCGGACGCCCGGAGCGTAACCGGCAGGGGCCCGTAAAATGTCCCCTTTCCCCCGGCCCCAAAGGGTGAATGTGCTTCCTGCCCCGGGGGACACCAACAACTTGGGCGGGGGCGCCGCTTTTCCCCCTTCACCTTGCAAACTGCGGCTCCCCGCCAATGTCCGCCTTTTCCCCCCCTCCACCACCAAACCAAACCCTTTTCCCGCCTCCACAAGTACTTCCCAAAAACCACAGGGGTAGGGCACAGCGGTGTCACGCAGTTCTACACCCGGCTTGCCCCGGAGAACGGGAAATAAAACAGTGGAGGAACTCTCCGCGTTTTGCAGCAAAAAAACGATGTTTTGGCTTTCTCCCCGCCAACTGCAAAAACGGAAAACCCCGGGGACGGACAATGGGAAATAACAAGGTTTTCCGGCTGCACCGAGGGGGGATGGCCATGCGCCCCCGCATGGGGCTTTTATTCAACCCGGGTTTGAAAAGGCCGAAGTCTTCCCCCCGTCTTTAGAAGATTCTGAAAAAGGCCAGGAAACGGGGCATGCAATTCATCCATTCCAAAAAAGCCCCGGGAAAACCCCCTTTAGTTTTTTAGTTTGGGAGAACGGCCCCCCCCAACCCACTCGAAATGCGATGTTTCCACCCTTTTGGAATTCCGTCTGCACATGTTTAACCACTGTAAGGAAAAAAGAAAAGGGCCCTAACGATTTTTTTATGATAGGGACAGGATTTTTCCCCCAGAAATCCCCCAGTTTGGACCTCAAGCGTGACACCTGCCGTTTTTTTGATGGGGATTCGGGGGCCACGTTTTTGTCAGTCGCCAGGAATACGGGAGAATAACGTTCATTCCCCTGCTTCATGCCTGGAAAAAGGGTGCCCGAAAAATCTGTCTGGGCGGGACGGAGACATGGCGACTACATTTTCGCGGGCCCCATTTAAACCGGTTTGGGGGTGAAAAAGGGGAGGAGGGGGAGGACATTGGAGCAGAAGCATTGCTGGTGAAATGAGTGGTTTTTTCTACCCGGGAAAAAGAGGAGGAGAGGACAGGGAGGAGGTAGGGGAAATAAAAGACGGCAGATGCCCCGCAAGCACCGGGGCAGTAACAGTAAAAATGGAGGAGGGCCCCGGGAGTCATTTGGCAATGTCCCGCACATGCGTTTTGCCGGGCTATGACAGCCGAAAGTCAGCATCCGGCAGGGGGATGACTTCGGCTCTCCACCCAAAATTGGACCCTAACTCCCTAAAAAAGGGGGAGCCTTTTTCCCAGCTGCTGAGAGGGAGGACAAACTAAATACAAGGGGAAATCCCCCGTAGTCATTGGCCCTCCCTATTGCGGCATCGCCCCTCCTCCACAGCTGACCGGGGGTTTTTTCTTCGCGCTCACGTACTACTCCCGGGGCTGCGGGGGAAGGTGGGGGTGGGAGCGAAGCCCCCCATCAGCAGAACCTAAGTCTGGAGTCACTGATACAGTTTCCCCTTCACCCCCTAGTAGGAGGCGCGCCAGCACGCAGGGACCGGAGCAGTCCCTAAACCAACAGGTGGTGGCCACTTGGACAGCCCCTCCACCCCAGTTAGAATATCCGTGGACTACTGACCCCCCAAACTGGTTTGGGGGCCGAAATTGCCGAGTTTCAGTGGAGAAGCTGCCCTCCCGGCCAAGTTTGGCACAAGCGGTTTTCAGTGCGGCGGGGCCATCGTTACCCCAAAGGAACCCGCTTGTCCAGGAAAGTGGAACAACTGACCTTTGTAAAGAGAATCATTTTTGATGGGCCAGGATTTCCACTCCCAATGCCTTGGGCGTCAGACTACTCAGCCATGCGCCTCACCAAACTGTGAGAAATGATCGGGGTTTCAAACAAACCTGCCTCCCGCCATATTCGATGCCGCACCCCCCTGATGCCACACATCTGCTGAAATTTCCCCATCTGCCAATAACCACTTTACCAGGGAAATGGTATTGCCACCCACCTCCACACTCGTCATTGTGCCCCTCTGTGACCTCATGCTGGCTGTGGCGCGCCGTCACCTCCACACTCCCTATGTTCCACCTGGCTGCATTCCCGCTTTTTTGTTTTTTTGGGGCAGTTTTTTCCCTCTTTAAGTGCCCAGGGAATATTATAGTGAAGCGATTTGAAGAGCGCGGCAGTCATCGCGTCTACAAAAACAACATTGTATAAACCAAACCAACTCCCTCTGAATATTTAACAGGGGACAAATTTTACAGTACCCTGAGGCTCTGGAGCCTGGGAAAAGTTGTTTTTAACGTGATTTGTCCAAAGTAATTCGGGCCAAAAATTTTTTTTTGCCGGGAAATTCGGCGAAGTGACCGAACCGAATTTTTGAGAAATTCGCCCATCTCTAGCTGTCGCACCCTACTCATCCTTTCACTGTCCTGCTTAGCCAGAACAGATGCTTTTCATGCCATATTTTTACATATCGTTCCCAGTTTTTAACGCATTAAATATACAACATTCAATACAAGACATTGTTTTTTTATTTCTTCCCAGGATGATGTTGTCTTCAACAGTCAACACAGTGGATATCTAATAATAACATGCTCATTCTGGTGTGGACCTGCAGAACTGTATTGTCTGCTCTGATCAGCTTCCACCTGCTGCTGCTCCTTCTACCCTCTCACAGCATGAGTCTCACAGCAGGGCCTCACAGCAGGGCTAAGGCAAAGAGATTGCAGCATACCACACTTCCTGACCACCTTCCTGACGTGTATTTACTCTACACTGATTTACTGATAACTTAAAGAGGTTACTGGATATTCACAAGAAGCCACCAGGCAGGAAAAAGAACTATAGGCAGCTGAGAGGCGAATAATGTAACCCTAACAATACTGCAGAGTTTTATATATTTGCATGTACTGATTTATGCAAAACAAATTATAACAATATTATAAAAAAAAAGTTTACTTCAGAAACTTCTGGGAAGAAAAAACAATTTTATTGGAAAATACATATTTTCCCTGAAATGGACCCACACTGCAGTTCTGTTTTGCTTGTAAACATGGGTTAATCACCCATGAAATTGAATTTAAAAGGTTTTGGTGTTTGAGCTGTATGCCTGCAAATTCCAACTGAAAAAATCCATTATTTTCATTGATTTCAATAATCTGTACTAACAATTATCAAATAGCCAAATAACTGTATGCGTAACCTGAGCAGCACTAAAGCGGACAGGGAAAGTGATACATGATGGGCACCGTGTCTTACTCCATTCTCTGTACATACTACTGTCAGAAATCTAGACTTGCTTCTCTGAGGTAATCCCTTCACTCAGTACCTAAAATCAGGGGTGGTATAGAGGGCTGTAAACCAGAAGATTTTTGGATCTTTTCACCATATAACCATTAAGCACATTGAGTAAATGTCCTCTTCTTTAATTTTTACATTTAGAAATTTGTCTCAATATGTGGACAAATGTCCAATCCAAGAGCACCTAAACCCCAAATAATAGAAATCGTAATACTTCCAAGTATCATTATATGCAAAAGACAAATTGGAGCCATCTTCCATATCAAATAAAATAGAGTTCATTAATCAACAATATGACAAACAAATTTAATCCCTTCTGATAGTACTATTGTGGGAAAGTTGGATTATATTGTCACGGCTTATATGGGTATTTAACCCAGTCATTTTTTGTGGGTACCCCCCTATGACAGTACAAAATCGGGGTTTACTATAAAGGGATGCTATTTTAGTATATAGATTTTTTAAATATTATATATATATATATATATATAATATATATTTAAATAATATATAAAAAAATATATTATAGATAATTATATATAATTATATAATATATATATATATAAATATATAATTATTATTTATATAATATTTTGAATTTAACTTTTAATAGTTGACAGGGTTTAAATTTAAACAATTAAAATTTTCCCCGGATTGTTAAAATTTTAAACTAGGTTTTTAAAACCATATGCACATATTTTATTACAGATTAGTGTTTGTATATCTCTGCCACTTGCTGTTTCTTTTTTAACTATATTTGCTATTTTGTTTTTTTAATATTGTTGATTAGTAAACTATATTTTTTAATGATATGGGATGTGGCTCCAATTTTTCTCTTGTATATAATGTGTAGAATTGTGTATATATACTTCAATAATGTGTTTTGTGTGTTTGTTGCTTGTTTTTCCTGCAGTGTGATTCTCCTTCGGGAGGGGCCTGGGCTACCCAATAGCATGCGGCCTCCTGCTACCACGTGCGGACTGGTCCGCTGGACGGCCGATGCTTCTATACTGTAGCCATCCACAGCCCTGTCTGAATGGAACATCATACCATACAGAGTACTGTGACGTTTGTTCGGGAAGGGCTGCGGGCAACTACAGTACAGCAGCGCCGGCCTTCCCACTAGCGCATATGTGTCTGCTATAGGGATGAATAGAACGTTATCACTTACTGCCATACACATTATAGTAAAAACATATGTTTAAAACACACAAAACATAGTATATAAACACATTTATATACTGAGCCAATGGTATAAAAATAAAAAAAGAACCAAACAAGTCATAGGTGTAACTTTAGAGGGGTACAGAGGGGACTGGTCCCACCCACTTTTTTCTGGGTGGGGGACGGTCCCCTCCCCCCACTTTTTTGCCACTTCAATAAAAAATAATCCATATGGAGGCATGAGAATACAGTAAGTGGTGAGAGCAGGGTACAGAGGAGGAAGAAGTTAACCCTTTGCTGCCACCTATATTTCTGTGCATATTGGGGGGACATAGTAGGTAGCAGCCTCAAGTGTAAGTGCAGAGTGAGAGCTGATTGGTAGAGGAGGAGTCAGCAGGGACAGCTTCAGTAGTCAGAACGCTTCTCACAGTCCAGCACACTCTGTATCTGTGAATGTATCTTTCTCTCCCATTGTATACTACTTCCCCTATGCTTAGCCCTCATCAGAGAAGAAGGGTAGCCGAATGCCAACTGCACCAGACTACAGGAGGCAGGTAAGGAGGGAACAAGGGTGCTATGCGTTGTTTGTGCATGTCAGTAGGGTATTACGGAAATCTGTAGGTGTGAAATATATTGTATGTAGAGCCATTTGTCTAGCCATGTCACTTCTTCCCTGCACTTACGCGCTGGGGAAATTGAAAGTGAATGGGGCCGGCCCCGCAGCACTGGACTGGCCAGCACGTACTTCTAAAACACTCGGCATATAGCAGAGTGCACAGTACGTCCCGCTGCATGCCGTACATGCATTAAGGGTACATTCATGCAGAAGATATGAATGCTGATTCTGGGGCAGACTCAGTGCTGGATCTGCCCCAGAATCAGCATCCAATCTTACCCTATGTAAAATCAGTGTCGTGTAGATGACACTGATTTTACTTGAGTATTTTCGTCATGTACTGTCAGCACCAACACAGCATTCTTCAAGGTGTTTTACGCACTAACAACACTAAAGGATAGGAGGCAGAAATCTGCCTCAGGCAGTCTGGGTCGTTTGCTCATCGTTATTCTGCATTTGCAAGCAGCTAATTTCCAAAAGCAAACGACACTGTTGGTGCCAAAAACATGCAAACTCATCCCAACTCTTTAGTGTGTCTGTGTTCAATATATGTATATATGCACACACAATTTCCGGGGTACCTTGTCTAATGTAGTCTCTGTTGTACAGTGTATAATGTAATCTCTGGGGTACAGTGAGTAATATAATATCTGGCGTATGGTGTGTAATGTAGTAATCTCTGGGGTACAGTGAGTAATGTAATATCTGGTGTATGGTGTGTAATGTAGTAATCTCTGGGGTACATGTGTAATGTAAAAAATCTCTGGGGTTAAAATGTAATATAATCTCTGTTTTTACAGTGTTGTAATTAATCTCTGTGGTAAAGGTGAATAACGCAGTGATCTTTGGGGTACGGTGTGTAAAATAATCTCTGGGGTACAGTGAGTAATGTAATATCTGGTGTATGGTGTGTAATGTAATAATTTTCTGGGGTTTAAAGGGGTGTAAACTAAAACTCTGGGTCAAGTGGGTAATGTTTGTAATCTCTAGCGTACAGTGAGTAATGTAATCTCTTGTGTATGGTGTGTAATGTAATCTCTGAGGTACAATATAATTTAATCTCTGGGGTACAGTGAGTAATATAATTTCTGGGATATGGTGTGTAATGTAATCTCTGGGGTACAATGAGTAATGTAATATCTGGTGCATGGTGTGTAATGTAGTAATCTCTGGGGTATAGTGATTAATGCAGTAATCTTTGGGGTATAGTGTGTAAACTAATCTCTGGGGTACAGTGGGTAATGTAGTAATCTCTAGGGTACAGTGAGTAATGTAATATCTGGTGTATGGTGTGGGAATGTAGTAATCTCTGGGATGCAATGTGTAATGTAATCTCTCGTTTATGGTGTGTAATGTAATCTCTGGAGTACAGTGAGTAATGTAATCTCTGGGGTATAGTGTAATGTTATCTCTGGGGTATGGTGTAATATAAAATCTAGAGTACAGTGAGTAATGTAATCTCTGGTGTATGGTGTAATGTAGTCTCTGGAGTACAGGGTGTAATCTAATCTCTCGTGTATGGTGTGTAATGTAATCTCTGGAGTACAGTGAGTAATGTAATCTCTGGGGTATAGTGTAATGTTATCTCTGGGGTCTGGTGTAATATAATCTCTAGGGTCCAGTGTGTAATGTAGTATCTGGGGTACAGTTTGTAATGTAATCTCAGGGGTACAGTGAGTAATGTAATTCCTTTCTAGGGTTCAGTGGGGTAATATAAAAAGTTTTTTCTGGGATAATGTATTATAATTTTTTCTTGAGTTACAATGTCAATTCATTTGTAAGGTCAGTAATAATTTTAATTTTTTGTGGCTACCATATGTAATTTTAAATTATTTCCCGGGGAAAACAGGATGATGTCATTTCTGGTGAATGCTATGCAATAAAATACATTTTTGGACACAGTATGTGACACAAGTGATTCATAGGGGTACAGTAAAATTTGGTTCTTTTATTTTCCTTTTTCTGTTGTGTATATAACAAATTAAATGGCGTAGTGATGGGGAGTTGGGAGGGGTTAAGCGAAGTTTGCTGCATTGCACAAAAATTTTTATTTCCATCTAATGGGGGAAATATTATAGGTGGGCTTATTCGGTTTCATTGCCAGGGCTGCTTTTTAGTCCCAGTTTGGCTATAAACTTCAGTAATTATAGAGCCACTCATAACCTTACAGGTTGGCACCAAAAGTGTTTGGGCCCTAAGGACTCCTAACCCAGACCTGCTGGGGGAGCTCACAGCACTCCCTCAGACCTCCTAGCTGGGTTAGAGGGGGCCTCTTCATTGCAGGGAGAGGAGTGAAGAGAAGTAAGGGAGGGGAAGTGAAAGGGAAGGCGCGTGAAGGAGGGAGGGAAGGTTAGGAAAATAGGGAATTTGAGGGAAAATTGGTCCCCCCCACTTTTTGAACCAAAGTTACACCCCTGCAAACAACCACTTTAGAGAGCAACATTTCCTATGCCAGTCTTTTGCTACAACATATTGGAGTAAGCAAAATTTTTTTTTGTTGTAAATCATAGTAAATCTTTCTGCTACTTAAAAAAGTAGCAAAACAGTGTAAAAGTTTTAAGCAAATTACTGTAGGCTTGGGCAAAATTCTGAAAGTTTTCTGCACCAGAAAACTGCTGTTCAATCTATGATTAAAGGGGTTTTGCAACAACCTAATGTTGACGTGGGATCATCCAAAATGAGTATTTAATCACTTTTCTAAATATATGTGATTACAAAAAATGTAGCCTGTCATAGCTGCAGCCTTACCAACTTTCCCTTTTTTTACTGCTTGTTTACACTATCTCTGGCCAGGACAGGAGCCTTGCTGGTCATGCACTTCTTATCTGATGGCAGGGCTTTGATTGAGCTTTGACAGGAGAGGAGAGAGCAGAGCAGTGCTACTGGGCATGTGCACTTGCTCTGCTTCTCTCCGTCACGCCCCCACCACAACTCACATTACAATGTCTCTCTGAGGTTCCTAAATGTGTTTCATGTGTACAAGGGGCAGAGAAGCACTGTAATGTAATTATGGAAGTAAACATGCAGTCAGCTCCCTGCTTGACCCATTTTATGTATTTTTCTGCCCTCCTCCCTCCCCCCTGCAGTAGTCAATGAAGACTGCCTGCTCTGATCTTATCGTTTCTCCTGAGTAGATAAAAGGGAGAAAACAAAACCTATATAGCTTGTGCACAATACGGAGCTCTCCTCTGTTGTTTAGACGAACACCATATGCTCAGATAGACCTCAGAGCTTCTCACACTACAGAGGATGACTGCATAATGAGTATCAGCCTCAGGAGCGCGCATGGGAGGTGATGCAATGACATCACTGAGGAGGCACCTGTTTTTTAAACACAGGAACACAACGCCCCTTTTTTCAAGATTGAAGAGGACAGTGGCAGCCTGTTAACTAAGGAAATCACTTCTTGGCAAAACCCCTTTAAGTCACCCAACTGTGCCTTTTTCTTAGTCTTGTCCACTTCTAGATATGAAAAGAATTTATATATTTGAAATGCGTTGTATGTTTGATTTTTACAAGGTGAAATAAAACTCTGGATTAGTGAAAGTGTTGACCAAAGAGATGCCAGGAGCAACATCCCAGAGAAGGCTGTATGATGACATCACACTGCCCTCATAGGACACTAGCTCTTGGAGCGAGCTGCTCAGTGGGAGATATAAAATTCTTTATTTTTTCATTCAGCCTCTATGTCTTTCTACTTACCTACAGAGGGGCTATATGTACCTATAAGGGGTCTATACATACCTAAAGGGGTATATATACAGTCCCTGACTGAAGTTATGTCGCTTAGCCATGTTGTGGAAACCAAAGCTTATAACCTGACTTAAAATTCATCCATTGGTTTTAGGAATGACTCATATGCAAGCTGAAACCCTCCCAAAATATGGTTTTGTTAACAAAAAAAAATTTGCTTCACTGCTGAAATATCGATCATTTAATGAACACAGAAAGGTCAGATTTTGGCAAGACAAAAGTTTTGTCGCCCACAGAAATTAATGTGAAAATCAAACAAAAAATTCACTTCAAATACAAAGATATGTTTCATAACATTGGTGAATGAAGTTGTGGTGCTATTACAGCCATATTTAATACTTTGTGTGACTTCCATGAGCTTGAAGGACTACATCCACACGTTTCAACAATGATTCATACAATTTATTGATGAAGACATCAGGAATAGCAAAGAATGCAGTCTTAAATGCCTCCCAGAGTTCGTCAAGATTCTTTGGTTTTGTCTTCCAAGCTTCCTCTTTTATGTTACCCCAAACATGCTCAATAATGTTCATGTCTGGTGACTGGGCTGGCCAGTCCTGGAGCACCTTGATCTTCTTTGCCTTGAGGAACCTTGATGTAGAGATGGATGTATGAGATGGAGCACCATCCTGCTGCAAAATGTGATCCATTTTATGATAGGGAATGCAAGAGGTAGCTAATACTTCTTGATATTTTAGACTATTGATATTGCCTTGCAAATGTTTTGCACACCCCCATACTGAATGTAACCCCCGCTGCCTGTAACTTTACTGTAATCACCTGTATACAACTGGTATCTACCACTGTATGGTCACTGTATGGCATTAATATTTATTCTAGTATAATGGGTTATATTTGGTAACACAATGGGGCTATTATTCAGTAACTGTGTGGACATAATATGTGGTCATGATGTTGGGGTATTATTCAGTCACTATATGGTGATGATACTGCATGTGTTCATGATATGGTGATATTATTCAGCCACTCTGTGGTGTTGATATGTGGTGGTATTATTCAACCACTCCGTGGTGTTGATATGTGGTGGTATTATTTATTTGGCAACTATATGACCATTACTTAGTGGTTTTATACATAGAACTTTGTGCTATAGCTTTTTCTATGTTTTTAGTTATATAAAATGTATTTGGGGCGGGACCACTGGTCTTTAGCCCTGTTAACCACCTGATTTTTCTCCTCTCGTTCCTTCAGATATTACAGTGACTTGGACTGCTCTTCTTCATCCCAGCCTGCCCTATCTATTGCCGGCTAATAGACAGGGTTTCCCTGCTGTTTTAATTTTTCCTAAATGTACAACTTAACTTAGAACATAATTCCAACTGACTACAGAGCTTACAGGCTTTACCCTAAGGCTATGTTCAAACAGCTTATTCTGGGACATATTTCAGCCCATAATTCGTGCCATACTGCGTGAATTACAGGCTGAAATACATCCCAGTCATTACAGTAATCCACAGTTCTCATAGAGAACTATGGATTATGTCTCTTCTCCCTGCTTGGACAAAACGGCGAGTGGGGAGAGAAGTGACATGTCAATTATTCACGGCGTATACGCGACGAGAATAATGCATGTCTATGGGGCCGGCGTGCTGCTGCCCTCCCCCCGTCCCCGTACACACGACATAATTGCGGGGCAAAATACGGCCCGCAATTAAGTCGTGTGAACATAGCCTAACTGTGTCTAAGCCTCTAACTCCACGCATGTCAGCTTTTCTAATTGTCTGTTTGTTCTAACACCCCTAGCTCTCTTTCTCCCTCTTTACCTGTTGACTCAGCACCTCTAGTAATAGTACTAGTCTATATATACATTATTATACACAGATATATCTATACATTTATATACACTTTTTCCCACCTTTACAAGCTCACCTGTAATTAGGTGAAGGAGACTCCCCATCTCAACACCAGTTGATTTGAGACTTGGCAAGGGCACCAGGCAGGTGGCAGAGGAAGGGAAGCAAAACACACTGCTCACAATGATGACTGTGTATGTTTTGTTGTTCATGATGTTGTTCATGGTTGGTCCCCTAGATTTATTGGGTGATTCGGTGTTCAGGCACCTGTTGTCAATTTTGCCATTGGGCTCCTTGTTGGAGATCAGCGATTTGTGCAGGGGTATTGAAGCACTGAGCAGTGGGACATTTGTATTCTGAGGTTGAGCAATGGACTCATTTGGTTCATTAAAATTAAACTTTTTTCAACCAATATCCAAATATCCCTAACTTTTTGTGAGTTTTGGGTGGTAGGTTTATCCGCTCTTGATGTAAACCAACCCATAATTATGAAACATGGCTGGAGCATTATGTAACGTAATAGCATATACCTGGGCTAATATACAATGCACACTGCCTCGTGTGTATAGTGGTCTGGATATGGCAACTCTCCTCGTGCCGTCTTCAAACGTGTATCATTCCGACCAAGGTAAATGGTGGGGCTCACGTTTGTGGACGGTCTTCATTCGGGTGGGGACCGTCGATCGGGCATGCTTGTGTTCTTTTTCGGTGATCTGCGGCAGCGGTGTCCGCGAGCAGTGGGGGATTCGGTCCAGCTCGGTATCATGCAGCCGCATGTGGCTGGTGGGAGCGGTGTGGACGGGGGGCGTCGCCCTCCGGCGGAGGCGACGTTTCGGGGGGCGGACTCCTCTTTTCTTGAGCGCAGGTGGGTGATTGCAGACTGTACTTGTATGGGAGATTGGTTATCATTGTTGGTTGATGACTATGTCTGGCAGCATTGGAGGCGTGTGATTTCAGAGCATGCATTGTGACATTTAGGGAGGAACATTCATGTTGAGGTTCTCGTTTGGTCCCTTGGGGTTAAGTGTGTCTGGTTTGAGGGTCCACGTTGCTTCTCTGCGCGGGAGTGTTCTTTCTGTTGATGTGCCTTCTGGGGGATGGACCTGTTCTGGAGTGCACCATCGGAGTTCTGGCACTCCGGGGCGTCTCTCGTGGGGGTGGCGGGCGGCCGAGCTCTCTCCAAATTTTCTATTGTCATTGTCATCGCTTTTGCCTATTTTGTTCTGGGGCGTGCGTGTGGCTGGGCCATGTTCGTTGGTTCTGGTTTTGGCACTGCGGGTGGTCTGCCCCGCATGCCCCGAGCCGCAAGGGCACTTCCCAGGATGGATGACGTTTTTGCTGTTGCAAGTGTGCATGCCTCTAGTGTTGGTTTTGTGTCCTTTTGTGGTGTGTGTGGTGTGTGGGCCACGTGTGGTGGCGTGGCGGTTTTGGCAATTCATACACGGAGATGTCCCTTCTTTTTTTGTTGTTGCACTCGTGGTTTGTTTCTTATCTCTTATGTCTGGTCTGGTAGGCATGTTCCCCGGGGTTTTTGCCTTTCGGTGGATGAGTCTCGGGGGTGTTTTGGACAGGTATCCGAGTTTGGGATCGGTGGACAGTGGCGGCCAGTATTTTTTTTATGATATGTTCGATGTTTTTGCTTTGACATCCGAACTCACTGATGAATGAAAATCTATCCGTTGTTCTTCCCTTATTATTAGTTTGTAACAGCTCATCTCTATCCATGGCCAAAACATCCTGCCCCATCATTTCCAATCTAGATCTATTGTATCCTCTTTGTGTAAATTTTTTGATAATCTTTTCCATCTGTTCAAAATATGATGACGTGTCTGAGCAGATATGTCTGACAAACTGACTTTTCGGTATGCCATTGAATACACTAGGGGCATGATGACTCGTTTTAAGTAAAAGGTTGTTTTTTTCCATAGGTTTGGAATACAGTACAGTTTTTAATGTACCTTCATGTTTCTGTATCTCAACGTCCAAATAATGAACAACATGTTCATTAATGGTAGCTGAGAACTGAATTAATGGATGGCAAGCATTGAGCATATCAATAAAATTATTGAGTTGTTTACCAGTGCCCTTCCATAGCAGCAGGACATCATCCACATATCTAAGCCACAATTCGACCTGTGGATGAGAGCCTGATGGAAAGACATAAGTTTTTTGAAAAAACCTATCATGTAGAGATTAGTGAACCCCGGGGCTGCGGGCGAGCCCATAGAGGTGCCTTGTTGCTGTATGAAAAATTGTGTGCCGAACCTAAAATAGTTCTTAGTCAAAATTACGTCTAATAATGACATAATGAAATTAATCTGCTGATTAGTTAAGGACGCATCTTCACATAGTGCTGTTCTCACTGCCTCTACCCCTTCTTCAAGTGGAATGTTTGTATATATAACTTCCCCCTCATACATGTCTGCCCCCACCTCCTGTCTCTTTCCCCCTCCTTGTAGATTGTAAGCCCTCGCGGGCAGGGTCCTCTCTCCCTCTGTCATGCCAATTGTCATTGTTCATTTATCTTTGTACTCGTTTGACTTATGTATTGTATGTAACCCCCTCGATTGTACAGCGCCCTGGAATCAATGGCGCTTTAAAAATAAATAATAATAATAATAATAATAATAATAATAATGATAAGCTGCTATTCTAATGCTTACACAAGTATATAAACATGTTATGTGTGAATAGCGTTGTGTGGTGTCAAGGTCCCATACACCTACATACGTCTAGCTCACATCTACTAATTCTGAAGGATGTTCTTTGTTAGGATTCTGTAACTGGAGAATGGGATAAACTGACATAGTGTTTGTCATAATATTTCGGAAGCTTCTGTGGCTGATGAAAGCATTTGGATTTGCATACTATTATGAGTGTGGGTGTCATTTAGAGGATTGCCGGAGATGCCGGGAGTCTGGACCCCACAAATATAATATTGATGGCTTTTCCTGTGGATAGGCCATACATTTTGTAAAACTGAATAATTCCTTCAAGTCATTTAAGGACAAATAACCCCATGTAAACACACTTTAAGGATTTCCTATGTGAGATGGAAATATTAAGAACTTAGATAACTCATTGGAACAGCATTGTGCCTATTTTTATTATATCTTATACATTCTTTGATTTAATAAATTCATGTGATACTGTATACATTTTTGTACAATGGGGCCCTAAAGGCAACATATTCTACTGAGTTCTGTGGGAGATTAGCTTAAAAAATGGTAGGCAAAAATGGGTTTATGGATGCAAAAACAATAGGGTGTTTATTTACAGGAACAAAACATTCAACAGCCGCAGTTATCACAGCATCCTATTACAGTTCATACATAGCGCAAGCAGGCGGCTTAGCTTCAGCCACATAGATGGATGTCAGCATACTGACATGTGGTGTGGTTTGAACCCACGTTCAGGGGAGCAGGATAGCGTCCTGGAGCTCCTTTTAAAACTCCCAACTGCAGCGCACTCTGGAGGGAAGTGGCAACAGGTTCCTCAAGTTACACTCCTCACCTGAGGTCAGGCTTTTAAAGGCCCCAAAGAGGTCCAGCAAAAGCCCGGACCAGACTGTGAGGACGGCCTCCCACCCTCACTACAGCCGTCCCAGAAAAAGAACCCGTGAAAGCTGCATAGCAGCTATACTAACTAAACAGATAAGTTAGTAACCTAATGTCACTGATGCTCCTTTTCTCCACCGAGCTCCCTGGACTATGGTGGCACATTGACTGCAGTTATGGTGCGGCAGTTTGGCTACCTGGCAAAGTTCGGGTGTACCGATGGACCATCCAGCACGACATCTCTGAAACCTGGACATACCATATATCAACCTCCTTGGCATATGTTTCCCATCAATAACTTTTCTAGCCAGTTGCCTACAGTTTCCATATAGTGGAATACATCACAGGCCTTCTTCAGATTTATACATTGGGAGCATAAACAAGGTGCATAGGGTCTAATATGGTTTTGCCGACTGTTCAGGGAAATACTAGATCTTTATGAGTTCTTATGATCACTAACGATATGAAAATGAATATTACTTGGTTCTTATGTGCTTGCGTGGAATCATTTCTATTTCAGGGGCCTCTGTTAGGTGTGTCACCTCCCCACAAATCAGCCAGACACATTAAAGGGATTGTGAATATGTCTTGATTCACAAAATGAATCGGTTCCAGTGCTTTGGCAGATCCCCTGGCCGCTGATGGGTGAGCGGGGCAGTTATGTTATAAATTAAGTCATAAAAAGAAGCGGTATGAAAGTTTGGTGTGGTGAGGAGTGTCTCTCCGTGCTTCATACACATCATTGCATCTCCCTTGGGGAATGTTAATTTACAGAGAGTAAACATTTCTAAACAGCCACTAAATCATCACCCTTCATATGCTTTGCCAAGTCTGAAAAACCTGCACAGGCAGCACGAGCTCCGACATCCATCAGGGGTGTAATCGAGAGAGAACAAATAGCCGCAAATTGTTTTGGTTTAAATTTCTGCTCAAATGGACAATACACCAAAATGTAACTATTTATTAGTAATAGGAATTCTTACATGGTAAAGGGATAGCTATATCAGGTTTACTGTGGATTTCCTAATATCTTAGGACTCTATGTTATTGGTTGCATCTGGATCCACTAAACTATCCTTGATGTTTTTATCCGGGAGCCAAAAGATTGTGGCTATTGAGATGGCCTCATTGGTGTTCCAAATTGGCCTGACATGTTGGATTGATCACCCCTGACATCAGCTGCTACCATTAATGCTGCTTATTGATTCCTTTTACAGACAGGTTTGATGCAATGTCTGTCTATGGGCAGAGTCGGCTTCAAAATGAATATGTGCCAACCTGGTGGGTGAATGATGTCACCATGTGACCCAAACCTTACTCAATCTGAATTCATTCCAACCTTGGGCTTCTAAAAGCCAGCATTATTGTAATATTTTTAAAAACACTGAAATTCTCTTAAACCCGCATCTGCGATTTCCAAGACCTGATAACATGGAACTTGTTCCAAGTCTGCAACCAGAAGACTGAGCAAATATTACAAAAGTATGAGATTTCTCCAATAAAACCAAATGACCCTAAAATTAGACTGGAATTTATATATCCATAATTGGGACATTTAATCCCTGACCAGTAATGCCCAGTTGTGGGCAGACTTTGCACAGATCCTGTCCCTTTTTTGTTTAGTTTAGGTGACTGTCCAGATAAAATTGTTGGCAAGCATGTAATAGAACAGAGGTAATTGCTAGGGCATGCCAAGGTCTATCTTTACTTGCAAACTTACCTGAAACATCCATAAAACCTCTATAGCTGCTACCGCACTCCTGGAGGAGTTGGCAAATCTCCTGAGGCATCATAAATGGAACCAACATGGTGCAGGCACAAATGTTATGCTTACACCATACACACCGGGAGCTGGCTGTACTGTACATCCCGACTCCCAGTGGAACGGGAGCTTTTATCTCAACCACTTAACCTCTCTAGATACCATGGTTTGTAGCAGCTGTATCTATATAGTTGTCAGGTGGATGGGGCTCCCTCAATTGAGGAATGCCAATGGTTCCCATAACAGCTGGAGTCCAAATAATGGCCTTCAGGTCTACTATGTATTAGGCCCTGCCTAAAGATAGAGTCTAACAGGTTTCCTATCATAGACATTGCATTGCTGTGTATTAGAAAAAAAGATTGTGATCACATAGTAGAGTCCCATATTTGAACAAAAAAAAAGCAAATACATGAAAGTGAAAGTGAGGAAACAGTTATCTGGCAACCATCAACACAAAAGGATATGTTGACACGGCTGATATAGATTTTGATTCTTGCATGGATTCAGCACTGAATCTACCTCAGAATCAGTGTCCAATCTAACTGCAATCCGGTTCACATTGTTTCTAATGCAAATCTGTGCTATTGTTCACACGATCCTGATTTTCCTCGCTGCTGATTTATTTTTAGCACTGAAAAAGATTTGTCCATTCTTAAGACGGATTCCGTGCTGAATCCTCACCTCATTTTATAGTATACAGGAGGCTGAAAATCTGCTTTTGAAAATTAGCGTCAAATCCACATCCAAAATCCACACTTACTAGGGCTGATTTGAGATGTGGATTCCACATAATTCAGAGCTGAAATTTTCAGCATTGCAAATCAGCTGTGTGAACGTACCATAAGGGTGCATCTCCACGGCAGTGGACAAATACCGGCTGGTTTGCCGGCCGGTATTTGTCCGGTTTTGCGGCCGTCCCCACGGCCCTCCCATTGAATTGTTCATATTCCGTCCGGAAACCGGACAGAAGAATGAACATGTTCAATGTTTTGCCGCCGGACCGCCCGCGGCAAAACCTTCGGGCGGAAAACCCGTGCTGTGGGGACTGCTGCACGGGTTTTCCATAGAGCACAATTGTGCTAATTTTCGGCCCGTTTTTCAGGCGGTCTGAAAAACCGGCCGAAAACCCGTGCCGTGGGGACATGGCCTAAGGGCGACATGTATGAAAGGGTTTTTCACCCTTTTCTGGCGTACAATGCACCTAACTGAGCCGACTACAATGTCTAATGCGCCTAATGAATGTGTTAGGCGCATTGTTCATAAGACTCAACACTTTCTAATGTGCCTAATATGAGAGATATATAATAAGATTAGATACATATATGAATGTGGTTCGGCAAAACTAGGTGCATTACTGCTCGTACAGGCAGTCCTATCTCAATGTGGTCTGCCTGAGCCTGAGGAGTGAAAAATATGACCATATGAATTAATATAAAATACATAATATCCCAAAAATATAAAATTATCTCCTATAAAATGCATTTAAAATTAATAGAACCTAAAACTAATTTTACATTAAAAAACACGTTGATTATGTTGTTCGGATTTTTATATTTTAAATTTTTGTTACATTAAATTTTAACTTTATTTTTGCTGCTTTCACCCTTTATTCTGCATACAGCAAGAGCCAGCACAGCCCAGGTCTTGCTGTGACCTGTGGTCCTCCAAGCAGGATCAGTACCATAGTTTCTATTCACTGACATGCTATTCTAATGATTTTCCCTTATTTTCAGCCTGTCTATAACCTTAATACATGTTAGGTGCATTACTTATGTGCCTAAGTTCCGTAATGCGCCACTTTCATATATCAGGCGCATTATACACTGAAAACGTGACTCCACTATACACTTCGACGCGCCTTCCTTCATACATGTCTCCCTAAATCTTCGACAGTGACTCCATTTTCAGTGGCTCGGTACACAACAAATTTAAGAGGAACAAGTAAAGCAGTAAACTTTTTCAACATATCAAGGGTGGCATTGTTATCCATAGAAAAACTCAATGTAAAAAAAAAAATGTCCCAGGAGGATTTGTCTACTGTATGTAGTGGAGAAAGTAAGATACACACGATCATGTAGTATATTAGTGTGCCTCAGAAGATATACTGTCCGCACAATAATATACAGTACATATGTAAAACATATGGTTAAAAGTAATGTCAACACATTAATAAGTAGAAACAGCATGCAGGACTCATCACCCGTCACTCACTCAGCAGGAGATGGACCGAGAAGGAAGCTGCTCTACCCATCAATGTAGAGTAAATCATTGAGGGATGGATTCTAACAAGTGTTACCTCATTTCTTACATATCAATGTAGTTTCTATGGAGAATTCAAGGGCAGCAATAAATTCACTTTTCCTTAAATGACTTTTCAAAATAAATAATTATTACTTTTCTGTAATTATACGAGCCAGAACTTCACAGTATGAGCATAGGGATCTTCACGGCATGAGCATGTGGATCACTGGTCCCCAATCTGTAACTCTTCAGCTGTCACCAAACTAGAACTCCCAGCAGGTGCTGATTAGCTCAACATTTACATTGAGGCTATGTTCACACGGCTTATTCTGGGACGTATTTCAGGCCGTACTGCGTGAATTACGGGTGAAATCCGTCCCAGTCATTACGGTAATCCACAGTTCTCATAGAGAACTATGGATTCCGTCTCCTCTCCCCGCTCGCCGTATTTCGCGACATGTCAATTATTCACGGCGATATACGCGCTGTGAATAATGAATGTCTATGGGGCCAACGGGCTGCCACCCCTCCCCGCCCCCGCTGCCAAGTACACGGCGTAATTGCGTAATTATTCCGTGTGAACATAGCCTTATGGTTTCCAAATCGTAGCCTAAGTCCTACAGGTAGACCTCATTTCAGGGATCAGTAGATGTCAGGCCACCACTGGACCATGCACTTAGTTTGTGCTTTACATGTCTGTCACCATGACTAAAATATTTGAGGCTTTTGGACCTCAGTTAGAGCTTTCAGTTCTCAGGTATGCACCCACAGCAGAATGTAATGCGGAATTCATTGCAAAATCCAAGTGCATTCCACGCTAAAATCTACACTCATTCCACTACAGATCTATGTCTCAAAAAAAAAAAAAAAGAAATGTCACTCGTTATAAGGGTTCCACTACAGATTCTGCAAGAAAAACCACATCAGATTGATATGACATGGATTAGCCTGTTACATTGTGGGCTGCATCATATAAAAGTATAAAGTCAAAATCCACAGCAGAAAATCCAAGGGCATGGCATTAGATTTCTGTTGTGGGTCCACAATGGATTTTTCTGATGGAAAAATTCATCATGTCAATGTAGCCTGAACAAAAAAGGGGAAAGGAGAAGCGCGTGCTGGGGATAACTCATTTTTCCCAATAAAAAATTTTTTGAGAAAGCAACTCTAATCCATGGGCCATATCTAGTAGTGTAGCCAACTGCCCTTTTCTCGAGAATGAAGTCATGGACCAGGGTGTAGTACGGGGGTGCAAAAGGTAGAGCGCTACGGGCCCTCGCCTGAGGGGGCCCAAAACCCCTCCCCCCAAAAAGAGATCCCCTTTTGGGAAGTGGTCCATGGAAACGGGGGGCCCATTTCCTTCTTGACGGGGGCCCGGGCTTCAAGTTACCCTTTTTGATGGATCCTTAGGTTAGTAGTCAGGATGCATTAGGCCACAGGAGACAAAGCAAGTGTAGTCATAAACTGAGCCAAAGGTTAGAGCCAGGAGTCAGGCAACAGGTACCCGGCAGACAATCCAGAGGATAAGGGCAAGGTCAGTGATAAATCAGATCTCAGGATCAGGAGCTACAGTAGTCACTAACAACACAAAGGAACAGGAACCCGAAAAAAATTTTATATTTTTTTTTAAAGGGGGAAGCCCAAAAAGGGTCCGCAAGGGTAAACAGGGGGGAGCACAGGATTGTTGTCCCTATAAATGATGTACCCGAAAAGGGAAGTGTGGACGCACGTTGGGATCTAGTGCACAATCTGATTTAGCAAAGGGATGAACCCAAATCCATATGCAGAATCCCTGTTCCGTGAAAAAGGGGAAATGTTTACATTTAAGTAAAAAAGTTTGGCATATCATTTGGAAGCATCAAAGGTTCATATTGAGGTTGATGGACCTCCGTTCCCCTTTTTTAATTATACTGAAATCCCTTTTTTGTCTTTTTGTTACAAAATACGGGGCGAAACAAAAGTCCGGGGCCTTAGTGCAAAAAGGAAAGGGGCCCCAGTTACCTGTGGCTTAAATGCGGGTTTTCCTTAGGGGGAAAAAAGTTTTGGGCCCCCCTCAAGCTGTAGGGCCCGGTACTGCTGCACCCCCTGTAGCTACGCTCCTGAACACATAAACAATAATTGCAGAAAGTCATTTTAATATTTGCTCTAAATTGTGGTGCAGATTGTAGGAATTGTGTTGTATGCTTTTAAATTATTGTTCCCATGCATCTAAAAGCTACTTTTCAAATAACCTTGGTAAAACATCTTACTATTTTATGTCTACAACCTCCAAAGTAGATCTATTTGTTTCCACGGATACAAACTAAAAAGTGTTAAATTTCCTCCTAGAGAAATTAATCCTCCAAGCAGCAATAGTTTTGGCACCTGCTAGACTGGAATATGGAGTCTAATTAATCTCCTTGTTCTTTATCCATAACTCCTGCAAGAAGGATGTATTTCTAATTCCTGGTCGAAATCCCAGGTGGCAGCCCCCTCCATAGTCACCAATGGGTACTGTAGTCAGAAACGTAACCAAGAAATGCCGAAGGGAAAGCAGTCAAAATGCTCGTCCTCATGTGATGTACTATTAAGCGACTGGCCGCGGGAGTGGCTGACTACATTTATCATTTATTTGTAGTCTGTTGCTGGAGATCATTGGTTGATGGGAACTTTTTAAAATAAAATAGAAAGCTTCTTTGTTAATTTTAAAAGAATGGGTTTGGGGAAAGTTTACAAATGCCATAGGGACAGATTACGGGGCTGCCCCCAAAAGTTGGCTTTTTTTATCGGGCCCCGGTTCCCATTTTTTAAGGGACCCTTTTAAAAAGGCGCGAGGCCTGGCCCCTGAGACCAGGGGCGTGTTGGAGGCGTGTCGCACAAACCCCGGCAAATTTTTTCCAGGCAAATTTTATGCGGGAAAACAGTTTTAGAGCATTTTTAAAAGCGGTTTACCCGATTTGTCAATTTGTAGCTAGAAAGGGCTAAATCTAGACCCCAGTAAAACGGGTTAATGTTTTCGGCGTTTCCCCTACCAAAATGGGTCGGGGCCCCAAAAAATCATATTGTCCCCAATTTAAAAAAGACAATGGAATTTCACAAGAATTCTGTATTTCGTTTTTTTCACCTTTTCCTTTGGGTGTGTCCCAATTTACAAAAAGAACATTTGATAAACTGCAATCTGGAAAAAGGGGAAAAGTAAACAAAAAAAACGAGTCATAATAATTAATTTTCTTGGATGGAAATTTTACAGGAGACCAGAAGCCCTATCTAGCAGTTAGAATTCCCTTAAAAATAAATAGGATAGATCTGTAAATACGTATTTATAAAACCACTCTGCAAACTATGACATATAACCGGGAGATAATTGTGTTTTTTTTTTATCACACGTTCCCCGCAAGAAAAAGTCCTCGCAGCCTCAGATTTATTATGAAAGGCCTAAGCAACCACACTTAACTTCGCAGCGAAGGATAAACCTGTAACATTTGCCTTGGCTATAAAAATTATGTACGCCATCAAATTTTTAATACCAAACATGCATTATCGCTGAGTCTCGGCAGGCCTATTTAATTGGGGTTTATGTCTTATAATTAATTATGCTCTAGCAAGGTTTTCAATCCATCCCGTAGTGTCTGTCTGGATATTGTAATGCCGAGCCACAGGTTGGCATGAATAGAGCACCCTGGCTGAGCACTCCGTACTCTGCATCTATTAACCATTTGGTGTTTAAATCAAGGGGATGCGAAAAATCCCGGCTGTTTTTTTTGTGTTCGATAACAATTTTACTGCAATAACGTCCCATATATAATTAAAGACATGATTGAATCTTGGCTTTGCATTCTAGGGAGCAATTTTTTATATAAAAAGTAAATGCCACCACCTCTGCTGGTAAGATCTTCCAACCATATAAAAGTTCATTTCTCAGCCCGTCTAAGGACAATCTGTCTGTTCCCCTGTGGTGGGGGGAAAAAAGCTTCCTCCCCTTGGAAAATTTAGGGTTCCAGAATGCCGGAAAAAACCCCAGAACATTCCCAACACCAAGTAATGGTTGCATCTTTCAATGGCAAAGGGGAAACAAGACGCCAGAGGCAATTTTTATTTTCCAGCTCCGCAACCTTGAGGTCTACGCCGCTGGCACAGCCAGTGTTGAGTTGCACATGGCAGCCTGGAAAAGTGATATATTAACCCCTGCCTATGCTCCTGCCTCCTGGAAGGACAAGTATTTGTACTTATAATACACTGAAACATTTTGTAGTGTGTTCGAAGATACATGCTACGTTGATGGTCGTAAGACTAGTTCACATCTCTGCTAAATCCTGTATTAAATCTAAGAAGACAACCATAACGCAAATGATGATGTACTATCATCTACCAAGATGGTTAGAAAATATAACATATCATGTTCAACATGGAATGAAGGTAATACAGCACTCCCTCAAATTCCAATGACCTCAGGATACAATATTTTAGCCATACAATTGTATTCCTGGCATATTATATCTTGAAGCCACACTCACTGTACAATGCCACGCACTGTTGTCTCGCTCATGTTTTATGGAAAAATCCAACCAATTATTATGAACATCTGACTTATAAAACATCTTGTGATGACTCACTTTCGTCCGAACGCCATCTTGACCGTCCTGGGGGTTTTAACTCATGGATCGCCGCCTCGGTAAGCGGAGTGGCACCAATATAGCAGTCTGAGACAAAGGGTTCCTTCAAAAATGGGCCTCAGCCAGCTTATTTTTCCACCCCAGAAAAAAACAAAAAAAACTACAAAAAAAACCCTTGGCCGTTGCCCTCCCTAACAAATGTACAGTTCCTGTTACCCTGCCCTGGCCTGTCCAGAGTACTTTTACCCAGCTTCCTCCCTGTTTGGCTTTCCCAGCCTCTGGGGGCCAGAGCCTCTTTCAAGCTCCCCTGACATTCCACAGTCCAGGTAGCATACCACTTCCCCTGTCCACCTGCAGGCCTAAGCCTTTTATAGGCCTCCAGACACCTGTCCAAACCCTGGCGTGGAACACGGGGAGTAGACGCCCACCCAACACATTGTCTACTTCCAATAAGAGCCGACCCAGGAACGGCTTTAAAGCCAAAGTAACAAACCCAGTGCCAACCACTTAGGTGGCTGACAATAATATGGGGGTCCTATCCCACCAAGGCTAGGTACCCTTGGTGGCGTGTTGTCTGCAGGTCTCCAGCTGCACAACCTCTAGTGGCAGAAACATGCGATTACCAGCGGTCGCTCTGCCACAATCTGTATTAGTGTGGTGCATGCAGTGACTGGCACTCTATTAGCGCCTCTCTATGGTAAAGTGTGGTAGTACACGTTCTGCACTGCTCTTACATGTAGAAGATTGAGTGGCTCCTTTGGACATCAAGGTCCCGTTTTCTATTTTCAGTTGCATATGGAGGGTTGCAGAGCTTGGGAATTAATGCTTTCTCTAATGCTATCAGTCTTGTGTTAATATACCCACTACTTTTGGTAAAAAAATGTGTTCCTCATACTGGGGTTACATGATCAATCACGTTAACTTTGTCAATTTAAAAACTTCTAGCTATTAAATTTATAAAGTGGTCAAGTTTTATGAGTGCCACGATGGTTTATCATTTGTGCTCTCTAGATGGCTAGTGCCACACAGACCTTCTAAAATGTGAGCATTTCTATAGAATTTTTGTGTATGTTTAGCGCTCAGGCTTTGCTATTAGCACTTTTTGTTATACAGCAGAACGTAGACTAATAAATAGTTAAACAGAGTTTGGTGTATTGCATTTTTTTATCATTTCCTCTTAATTTAAGAGACTGTAAAAAAAAGAAAAAAGAAAAATCAAATAAAACACAGCCAAATCCAAACTTTTACTTCAACACCGTGGTCTAATTGGAGCCACGAGGCTGTTGTTAATGACTCTATAAAATATAAAACTTTCGGACAAACCTGTTATTTCATGTTTCAAGAATGCAGCGTGCAGCCTTTTCCCGTAGAACAGAATATGACTTAATGAGAGATTAAAGATTTCCAATAGAATGTGTCGGATGTTCCGAGATTTATATGGTTCTCCGCCTAGAAGGGGTTAGAAAAGGGGACTTGTGTGTGGAATTCTTGAAATATATGGCTATTCCGTACAGGAACAGGAATATTTAGCTAAAATATGTTGAGCTAAGATCCCAAAACTTATGCTAACAGCACAAATTTTTTTTTGCAAAGTGATTGTATGTGTAGGACTCCAAGAAACGATTGAGAGAGAACCATCATAAGTCAATAGTGCATTTATTTGCCATACAGCTTTATTAATTAGATACTTTGGGTTCCCTATTTAATTTTACCAGGTTCTAACTATGTACGGTTCTAGATTAATGAAAATGATTATAGATTAATAATAGCCACATACATTAAACAGCACTTGGCCAAGACAAGTGGTTGGTCAATAGCAATGTTCCTTGACCTATAGCCAAGCCAATTCTGTTTGACTGAGTATAGATGTTACTTCAATATGGGAAGGTAATTCCTCTTCTCCAAGCCTTCTTTCCACCACCTGGCAGTAGTGAACATTCAGTAGCCCCAAAACTTATTAGATTGTTAGGGCGCTTTCTTACATGGAGCGTTTTTTGGTATGTTTTTTACGCATTTTTATGTGTTTCTTGCGCAGAAATGTACAACATTAAGTGCTGTGCGTTTCTGCATCAAAAACGCATCCAAAAATGTAACAAAATGCACCAAAAATGCTGTCAACACTGTAGACATCTACCAATAAATATTTAATGTACTCCATACATCTATATTTAACAAATCCCCACTTATAGATTAAGGACTATTATTTTAATAAATTTGTGAACAGATTTCGGACAAATCATTATTAATGAAGAATGGCAGCGAGGATAGGTGATTGCATGAAGGTTACTTGCAGATCTTTACACTTTTGGAGATCTGCCTATGGTTTGCCACATGATGCCAGCTCTTAGAAAAACAAAGCAATATGGCTAAAGCTCCATAAGATGAGCATACATTTGCAAGTATGCTTTATGGGATTAAGTTTGCTCAGAAAAAATAAGAAGCAGCAGACTGTAGTCTCGTGGCTATTTTTTCACTGTTCCATTGAGTTGCACCCATAATTTATTGAAAGAGGAAGGTTTCCCGAGGATTTGCTATATTGAAAACCATTATTGTACCATTCACAAAGATATGAGCTTTAGAAGTCAATTAAAGTGGTTGTCTAATTCATTCCATACATTCAATTCTAAGCTAATGCTGCCCAATCTAATAAAAAAACAAAAAAACTCACCTTCCTCCTCAATGCCGGCACTGGCTCTCATCAATCATCTGTTTACTTTCTTTCTTCATCTGAGTGGGACGTCACCACAAAGCCATAGATTGATTACAGTGGTCACATGCAGGCTTGGACTGGTCCACAGAGGAGTAGAGCAAACCCCAGTTGGACCCTATGGGCGTAGCAGTAAAGCAGGGAGAAAGGGAGAGCAAGTCATGTGCAATAGATTATTATTATTATTATTATTTATTTTAAAGCGCCATTTATTGCAGGGCGCTGTACATTCAAAAAGGGAGGTTACATACATAACGTATGTCAAACAAGTACAATGATAACAGTGAATGACTTACGAATGGCACAGAGGGAGTGAGGGCCCTACCCGCGAGGGCTTACAATCTACAATAGATGCAGTCTTGTACATAGCTGTAGAATGGGCCACAAAAATCAACTCCACTGGTGGGCCTCAAGAATCAACCTCACTGGTGGGCCCCAAGAATCAACCTCACTGGGGGGCTCCATGTGCCTCTGCTTTTGTGGCCATTTACTGTACTTTCAAATGGTGATTAGGGTTTGGCACATAACCACTGCAGGCAATCAGCGGTTTCAACAGTGATGTCCCACTTGGAAGAAGAAAGTAAGCAGAAGACTGAGGAGACCAAGCACTGGAACAGAGGTTAAGAGGAAGGTGGATTTAGGTTTTTTATTTTAAAGGGCAACAGTAGCTTATAGTTTATTTTTTGGTTGAAGTAAATAACCCCTTTAAAGTAAGGTGGCCCAAAAGGAAGATACATCTGAACACTACTGGTTTATCATGCCCTTCATGACAAACTTTCTTCCTTTTTCTTCTTTTTTTTTCATCTCACATCCTGACTTTTATAAAGTAGAGTCCTGTAATGATTTTGATAGGATGTGGAATAGGTAAGTGGAAGAAACTTTACCTAAACCTGGGGCTATCTATTTTCTGTGGTAGCTTCCTTTGCTGCTTATACTTTACATTTGCCCTTAAATATTAGCTAATAAGTTATGAGGAAATTAACCCCGGGTCAGTTACCAAGATAGGGAAGTACAGTAGCTGCAAGACTGCTATCAGTTAGCTATGACAGTTAGCTATTCATACTCACACTTCCTGTAGAGGCTGTGGGTGGTTCTAAAACAGTGATTGGCATATCAGCTCTGCTGTTCCCAGCTGATTTTGTTACAGTGAATGAGTGCAGGAGGTTTGAATACTGTGGTGCAGAAGGCTACAGAGCTCTAAAGGGTTAAAGCTTGTAATATAAATAAGCTCCTGTAGAGAGCAAGATAAAGAACAGAGGAGGAAGGGAGTCATCATCCCAGCCACTGCTTCAGCCTGAGTAAGAGGAGAGAAAGGGGGCTGGTAACTAGGTAAACATAGATGCAAAGGAAGGAGATAAGATCTGCTCCTAACTCTGAAAAGAAGTCAAATCAAAACAGCAATGTATTTGGTAAAAGTCTTTTTTTTACCTTTTCCTACATGTTTAAAGCTAATCAGTGTGGTGAATATAATCATTTAACGGGCCACAAGTAAACAGAGTCTCGTTGAGATGGCAGAGACTATTGCCTGAAAAGGGGTGGCAGTGGAAGATCTGAAGGCTACCGTGCAGCCTGGGTCAGAGGATGAAAGAGCAAGGTAACCCTAGAGGAAGCAGCCATAGTCCAATGTTTTTTTTTTTTTTTTTGTTTTTTAGTGTGACCCCTCCCTACTCCATTAGAATATCTAGTGACCCTTTACCCTCCAAAATAGTCAATGTCAAACAACTGTCTTACCTCTACTATCCCTTCACAGAACCTCTGCTAAGCTATGTCTCCTCCCTGTCTACCCTTCCAGAAATGCCACTTTTTATTCCTCCAGCCCTATGCCCTCCACAGAGCTCTGCCCACCTAATGTTAACTCCCCCTGGCCACTGACAAACCCTTTGTCCGCTTATTGTATCCATCCTGCCACATTGCAAACATCTCAGTGATATCCAACACAAGAAGCAGTAGAATAAGCAAGGGTCAGTAATGATCTAATCTCCTGGAACACTTTTTAGTCTTTGGGGCTTCATTTTTGGATGTTCTTTTTGGTCTCCTAAAGTTTGCACTTGTTAAGTAGAGTAAAAAAGGGAAGGACACCTTAGCAAAGTCCTTTATGAACCTCCTGTATTAGCCCACTAGGCCCAGGAAAACACAAAGCTCAGTGACCATGTCCGAGGTGGCCACTGTTGTACAGCCATTACTATAGTTGTATATTTTGGGACCACATTACTCAATGTTCTGCCTGAACAGGTGACATTTGTTGCACTTTAGCATTAAGTTGTGTTGCTCTAGTTAAGTCTGAACCAAATCCAGTCTCTGCAAATGTTTATAGAATGTGCTAAAAGATCGTCATTTAGATAAATCAATTAGCACTTGAAATGCAATTTTCCTAGCCACTGTAAAGTTGCAAATGTGTAAGTAAGGACAAAGGGCATGTGTAAAAACATTAATTTTCAACAATGGTTACTCTCCAGTTACTGTATGCAATATCTGAGATGGAAGAATACTTTTAAGGGGTCTTCTAGTTGGGAAAGTGGGTAAGCATCTCTCATTAAGATGCATGTTATCTACCTAAACCACAGGTTGCCATGTTTCTTTTTCACTTTTAAAATGGAGTGCTCCCCAAGACATTTACTATATTTGATATTACTGACCAGTATTTGCTAGCAATATTTTCACATTGTGGGAGAGTGTATGGGAGCTATGGCATTAACGCTTGTAGATGGGTCAAAACTGATCACTAGTTAGAATCCTGTACTCCTGGGTTTGTCAAGCCAAAGTCACTTGAAATACAGGAGAGGGAATTTATGTGTGGGCTCCATAGTTAAGCCACTGTAACTTTTCCAGCTTACGCGCTGACAACTGTTCTTACCTTAGGAGCTAATTCCCAATAGCCTCTGGCTTCTTGCAGCCAACCTGGCATATAGTAATCGCAGTAAGCATGGCTACATTCCCCTCCCTTGGCTTAATTTGCCACTGCAGCCCATGTCACATAGGCCATTATGGCCATTAATTCTGGAGGCCAGAAGGTAACAATCTGCTCTGTAACATTCAGGGGCCCCACTAGTGCCTATCCCACTTTTCAGTACGCAGGGTCCAGGCCACCCCAACTCTTTCTTGATGAAATGATGGCCCTACTAACACAGTCCCTTGTGATCTTTGACTGCTGCCAGCAGGTAGAGACACCAGTCTCTTATACTCTGTGGTCAGATACAGGTAAGTTCAGAAGAACTTGCTGGATCCACCATTTCTTAAGTGTTCTCTGTGAAGCCAACTATGGAGGCATTTGTTCAGAATGTGCTGCTAATATTACAACCTGAGTTCACTGGCCATGGGTCAATCAATATCTTTCAATATGTTCATCCCCCAAACTACAGACAAATCAGAGTTAATGACCACCCCCCAGACCCAGCACAGACCAGCCCACAAGTGAACATCTGAAACCCCCAGTGGTTCCCTGAGCATGGCAGATCAGGAGTTCCTTTAAACTGCATATACATCTTTCTGAGAGAAAGAAAAGCAGAGAAAGAGGCAAAGTACAGAAGCTATAGGGTGGGCCTTGAGAATCAAATCCACTGGTGGGTCCCATAATCAACTCCACAGGTGTGCCCTCAGAAAGAAATTTCACTGGAGGGCTCTAGGCACCCTAGTCCAACACTGACCATGACCTATCTTTTCTTCTCTAGTTCTAGAATTAATACAGAAACATCCAACTTCCAGTCAGGCTCACCCACAACACACTGCCTTCATACAAGGATTGCCAAAAGCCAGCTTATTCATATTGGTGATTTGAGATGACATGCTTGGTAGAAACCATGCCCCACCTGTATTAAATTTGGAGGTCATAATAAGGCAATCCCAAACCAAGTCTTTTGCATGAAATAGGGACATATGTTTGAATCCTCCTCTGCGGTTTATCACTCAAACCTAGGTTTGTTTAGTTTACATTCTCCCAAAGGGTAAGTTTGGGTGGGCATGGGCAGTTTCTGGAATAATTTTCTACCTGACCACAATGTCAGTATTCTTCTCTTCTGGGGAAATCTCTCTTTACGCTTGATCTCTCTGTCCTTTAGCCCGCTTTTTCAGCTTTCCACATCCTATGTTACACCACCGTTCAAAAATTTGGCGTCACCCAGACAATTTTGTGTTTTCCCTGACAAGGTTAGAAATAATGATTTTTATTTGAAATAATAATTTTCTACTTCAAACTTTGCTTTCGTTAAAGAATGCTCCCTTTGCAGCAAATACAACATTGCAGACCTTTGGCATTCTAGCTGTAAATTTGCTGAGGTAATCTGGGGAAATTTCACCCCATGTTTCCAGAAGCCCCTTCCACAAGTTGGATTGGCTTGATGGGCACTTTTGCGTACCATAAAGGTCAAGCTGCTCCCCCATCAGCTCAATGGGGGTTGAGATCTGGGGACTGCACTGGCCGCCCATTACAGATAGAAATACCAGCTGCCTGCTTCTTCCCCCAAATAGTTCTTGCATAATTTGGAGGTGTGCTTTGGGTCATTGTCCTGTTGCAGGATGAAATTGGCTCCAATCAAGCGCCCCCCCCCACAGGGTATGGCATAACGTTGTAAAAATAGCCTTCCTTATTCAAAGTCCCTTTTACTTTGTACAAATCTCCCACTTTACCAGCACCAAAGCAACCCCAGACCATCACATTACCTCCACCTGCTTGACAGATGGTGTCAGGCTCTCTTCCAGCATCTTTTCAGTTGTTCGCATCTCACAAATGTTCTTCTGTGGGACCAAACACCTCACACCCTTTGATTTTGTCTGTCCATAAACACTTTTTTCCAATCTTCTTCTGTCCAATGTCTGTGTTCTTTAGCCCATATTAATATTTTCCTTTTGTTAGCCAGTCTCAGATATGGTTTTTTCTTTGCCACTCTGCCCTGAAGGCCAGCATCCCGGAGTCGCCTCTTCACTGTAGACGTTGACACTGGCGTTTTGCGGGTACTATTTAATGAAGCTGCCAATTGAGGACTTTTGAGGCATCGATTTCTCAAACTAGAGACTCAATTTACTTGTATTGTTGCTTTAGTTGTGGCAGCGGGCCTCCCACCCTTCTCTTTCTACTCTGGTTAAAAACCTGTTTTGTGCTCTCCTCTGAAAGGAGTAGGAAACACCATTGTAGGAAATCTTCATCTCTTGGCAATTTCTCGCATGGAATAGCCTTCATCTAAACAGCACAAGAATAGACTGTCGATTTTTACATGAAAGTTATCTTTTTCTGGCCATTTTTTTCGAGTTTTAATCGAAAAAACAAATGAAAAGCTCCAGATTCTCAACTAGCTCAAAGGAAGGTCAGTTTTTTTATAGCTTCTCAAATCAGAAAAACTGTTTTTCAGCTGTGCTAACATACTTGCACAAGGGTTTTTTTTAAGGGTGTTTCAAAATATCCATAGCCTTTACTACACATTAGCAAAACACAATGTACCATTTAGAACACTGGAGTGATGGTTGTTAGAAATGGGCCTCTATACACCCCATGTAGATATTGTATTAACAACCAGAGGTTTGCAGCTAGAATAGTCATTTACCACCATTAACAATGTATAGAGTGTATTTCTGATTCATTTAATGTTAGCTTCATTGAAAAAAACTTTGCTATTCTTTCAAAAATAAGGAAATTTCTAAGTGACCCCAAACTTTTTAATGGTAGTGTATCTTTAAGCTATTGGCCTTTTTTTGATGCAACTAATATCAACCATGGAGCTACAGATGTAGTACATAATCATTATATTTCCTAAAACAGGAGAGAAGAGCCAACAGGTCCTGTCCAAAGGAATTGTCTGGGTGTTATTTTTTTAAGTCATTTTAAGAAACTTGGGCTGAGATAAAATAAGTAAAGGAAAGCTTATACTCAACTTTGTATTCACCTCCATTCCAGTGCTGATGCTCCCAATTCTCTCTTCCCGCTCTAGTGTTTAGTTCTGGCTGCTGTGATTGAATCATGGCCGTAACTATACCTATAGCAGCTGCTATAGGGCCCAGAAGTTGGGGAGACCACTTAGGTGCTAGAACATTGTACCTTTTAACCCCTTCCCGCCACAACCTATTTTTTTTTTCACGTTAGTTTTTTCCTCCCCGACTTCCCCAAGGGCCCATAACTTTTTTTTTTTCCACCTACATAATAATGAGGGCTTTTTTTTTTTTGGGGGGACATTACTTTTAATGGTGTCATTCTCATACCTAGAATATTTTGGGAAACCATAAAAAAAAATTTAAGTGTTTGGGGTGTTTTTTTTTTTTTAGGGGCATTTAAATCTTTGGTAAAATTAGTTTTTTATCTGTATTCTACAGATACGCATTTGGCAATCCTAAACATGTCGGTTTTCTTCGTATTTTGGTACCGTAAAAAAATTCCAAACATTTTCTATTTTTTAAATTTGCCGGGCGGCGCCGTTTTCTGCAACCAAAAACGTTTTTGCACTTACACCTAAAGACTTGAGTGAGGGTACTTTTTTTTGCGGGTTTTGTTTTTTTTTTCTTTTTTTGGTACCAAATTTAATACATACAACTTTTTTTTGATCAAAGTTATTCCAATGTTTAAAGGGGTTAAAACGACCAAAAAAAAAGCAATTTTTTTTTCTTTACAGTGTTTTTTGCATTGGGGGTAAATTTGCTATTTTTAATAGATTGGACATTTTCGGACGTGGTGATGCCAAATATGTATAACTTTTTTATTATTTGATTTTTTATTTGCAAAATGGCAAAAGGGGGTTGATTTGAACAGTTAATTTAAAAAAAAAAAATTACACTTTAAAACATTTTTTTTTTAACTTTAAAATTTGATTCCCCCCCAGGGTTTTTTGTACCCAGGGGGACTCAAATTTATTAAAAAAAAAAATCATTTTTTTTACATCCCCGAAAACTTTGTAAAAAAACACTTTTAAAATAAAACAAAAAGGGCGTTTTTTTCTACTTCCCCTCTGAGGCAGAAAGTATAAAAGAGAAAACATGGGTTTTTATGGGGGAACCTTCCAAGGCTTTCCACGCCCAAAAAAACTATCGTAACCCGCATTTTTTGCCCCTGGGCCCCGATAAGTGAGAAAAGGTGCTCGGGCACCATTTTTCCCATTGTTTTAGATGCCGCGGCTATCTTTGCAGTGGCATCTAAAAGGTTAAGCAGGGGCCCGGGAAAAAAGCCGACCCAACCGACGCGCAACCATTTATTTTTAGTTTCAAGTACAGCCAACACCCAGTGCCACAGTGCTACATGGGCGGCGCATGATTTATATTAAGCCCGCCCACGCGGAGCCAAACTGGCCCCGGCGCTCCTCACGTCGGGGGATTTTCCCTTTAAAAGGTAAAATTATTTTTTTTTTTTCACCAATGTGCCCTAACTCGCCCGCCATAAACCCCCTTTATACCCCCGCCCCCATACCCTTTTAAAAGCCCCTTTCCCTTTGCCCCCTTATAGCCCCCTTACCCCGCCTGTATCTTATGGTCCTATACCCTGCCTACCTCCTATAAGGGGGCTATACACTGCCTGCCACCTTTAAAAAGGACCCTATACCCTACCCCACCTATATGGGCCCATACCCTGCCTACCTACCTACATGAGCCCTATACCATGCCTATACCTACATGAGCCCTATACTCTGCCTGCCTACCTATATGGGCCCTATACCCTACCTACCTATATAGGCCATATAACTTGCCTACCTATGTGGGCCCTATACCCTGTCTACCTACCTATATGGGCTCTATACACTGCCTGCCTGCCTATCTATATGGGCCCAAAAACCGGCCCCGCTTTCCTCTTTTGGGCCCCTATACTCTACCAAAAACCATGTCCCTATATAGGCCTTTTTATACCTTACCTGCCAAACTTATGGCCCCATTTAATCTTACCAAAACCCCCGGCCTGTCTCCCTGCCTATATGACCCCCCTAAACCCTCCCTGCCTAATATTTTGGGGCCTCAAATAGCCTTTATCCCCAAATTAAAAACCCTGCCCCCCCTACCGGGACAAAAAAGCCCCCAAAAATTTTTCCACAATGCACATTATTTTTCTGCTATGCAGGAGATGGAAGGCGATCTTGAATGTTTTGTATGTCTGTCTTGAATATATGTTTGCTGTGTTTTGTCTGTCAAAGATGCTTTATAATTATAGCATTTCATAAAGTAATCATATGTATGACATTCAATTAAAAAAAACATACAAGAAAAACTGTGCTATGCCCCATGACAAAAATAAATAGAGGTAAAAGTGAAATAAAGTAGAATAAAACATTAGTGTTTTTAAAATTAGGGGGATACCCAAAAAATTTTGGGCAAAAAAACAAAGGGTCGATAAAAGGGCTTGGATTTTTTTTGGGAAGGGTTTAGTCCCGGGGCCTTTTTCAGCCCCACAAGTGTAGTTCTCCCTCTCTTTCCCTGAAAATTTAAAAGAGTTTTCCCTTTTTTAAACTGACTGGCCCTTAAGCCCTAAATGTTTTTGGGGACAAACAAACTGTTCAATCCCCCACCTTTAGTATTTGATAAAATACAGGGGCTTTCTCGGGACAAAAAAGAGAATTTTTTCCCGAAAAATAAGAGGGGAAAAATAACACCGGTCAAGTTTGGAAAGAGCCATCTAGGCCCCGGGGTCAGGTTTTTCAGAGGGCATCGTGAGCTCAGGTGTTCCCCCCAAACGGAAAGGGGCATTGAGAACACTTCCGCCCGCACAATGAGAACATTACTCTAGACGTCATCCAACCGAAAATAACTACATTAACCCTTTGGGCAGCGTTCAGTGTTTGCCAAGACAATTCTCTACAGTTAGAATACACAAAAAATGGAACAAAATTGCATTAATGAATTCAGCCTAATATGGTTTAGATTACAAAGTAATTAGTACCTAACCCTGATTTCTTTAAATATCTGTTTGAATGACTCATTGCTTGCATCACATAGATGCACCTTTTGTACCATTGATATTAGTTGTTTCTTTTCCATTGTAAACCTAAAAACACAAATGCAACAGAATCAAAATTTTCCGTCTCAGTTTTAAGAAGAAACCCATCTAGAAAATTTTTAAAACAGTATATATAAGATAAAAAGTGCAGAATACTTTTATTTAACCCAAATAAAAAAATAAAAAAAAAAATTAAAAAATATGCATAATTTAAATATCTGTTTTGAACTTTCCTAGTAGTTAATGTTGTCCCGTTTACCCATAGAAAGTAGTAAAAGAGTGAGAAAAGGGCGATACCTTTTAGAGGCTAAGAGTATATTTATGGTGAGTTTTCGAGAGAACTGTCCCTTTTCCATGTTGAAAAAGGAGTAGTTCTCTCAAAGTCCCTAAAATATATCAGTTAGCCTCAAAAAAGGTATCGCTGATTTTTTCACTCTTGAATTTTCCTGCATTTTCCCCCCCTTATGTTTGATCTTTGTGGGCGGTTATGCAACCACCTCAAACAACTTTCAAGGCAGGTCAGCTGATCAGGTAACACCTTTGAACTCATTAGTGAGGATTGAATAAATTCTAACTTTTCTGTAAAGTTTGCTGGTTTATTTAACCTGGAGTAGATTATAGTGCTTGTTCTGAGAGATTGTTCTGTCTTGAGAGTTTAAATAGTAACCTGCTAAGTGTTTGCATTCAGTTCTGATCTCTAGATTACTTCTTTTCAAGCCCAATCTTGTTCTGTGAGAGTTCTTGTATAACTCTCTGCTGTGCTCTGCCTAAGGAGTCTCCCCCGAGTCTTTTTCTGTGTCACAGTAAGCTGTAGTTTAAGAATTTTTTTAGCGTTAGTTTCAGGGATAGATTAGGGTCATAAGGGTCTTGGTGTCCGACATCAGTGACTGGTTTAGGGAAAGATTCAGAGAGAGTTAGCTTAGGGTCAGTTATCATTTATTATTATCGTCCTTCAAAGAATAAGCTCATTATTTCACTATTTCCGAGGCCTCTCGTTTTTTTTATTGAAATAGGATTGTATGATTGCTGCATGTGACTGCTGGTTGACTGCCCTATTTAGTTCTGTTAGGCTGTGTCCAAAATATTACAAAATTTTTAACCTAAGAATTTTTTTGAAAGAACATTTAGAAAACCTTTTTTGTGGTAATGACCATTCTATAAGAGTGAGGAGGCCGCATTCGGGATTCTTTCATCCACTAGAACAGCGGTCCCCAACCTTTTTTCCACCAGGGACCGGTTTGATGCCGACAATTTTTCCGGCCCCGTGGGGGCGGATTTTTTAGGGCGGGGTTATTTGGGGGGGGTTATGTAGGGTCGGGGAAA
>JAODAL010036382.1:0-41757 GCA_025379985.1 Phyllomedusa bahiana
TCATTGCAGTGCACCATACCACCGTTTAAATACCAAATCAGAATATTAAAAACATGCATTTTAAAATCAACAAAACACTGAAGCTGTTACATTACAAGAATGCTTTAAGGCTATACAATTCATTAAGGCCTTTTGGAGCCAAGATTGCATCTTACTATCCAATAGGCTTCACGCTGCAAAAGACGGGTTTTAACCCTCTCTATATTGTTGCCTTCTATTCTTCTAATATACACCAGCGGAGATCACTCACTACATGTTTAGCCTCCATAAATGCCGTGCAAGAGACGTTTCACCAAATTTATTCTCTATTTCTTTACCCGTTTTTTGTTTGCAATTACGGATCGCTGATCTATGCTCATTAAGACGTACACGTACCATTCTTTTAGTCTGTCCTATATAAACATATCCACAAGGACACTTTATTAAATAAATTTCGTATTGCATGTATAGTATCCTTTAAATTCAATAGGTGTACCATGTAGTGGGTGATTAATATAGGGACCCTAATTATAGAAGAACAGTTCAAAACACCCTAACAGGAAATGTGCCTTTTTTCTCATTTCTCATAATCTCATATCTATTAGAGGATTTTTTTTTATATCAGATGACACTAGCTGTTCTCCTATGGTCGAACCATAAGGTCAAACCATAGGAGAACAGCTAGTGTCTATGGATGTGTCTACGTCTATGGATGGATTGAGTCCGAACACAAATTCTATGCTGGACTACTAAACTTGAGTATGCCACGTCTCTTTTCTATTTGTGCTTAGAAGTTTTAATATGTGTCCGTAAATACGGGACTAATGTTACTGAATAAATTTATATGACTGTCTGAAAAAGAATAGCCTACTATCATTGCCCTATATGTGTATGTGAGCTGAAAAGGCAGCTCAGAATAGTAGCTAGAGACTAGTGGTATACATCTAATTGAATCACATTATTGAGAAAACATTCCTCATCAACCATTTTATTAAAGAAATGAATCCAGAGCTTGTCCAATGTAGTCTGACAGGTCTCACATAGTTCAGCGGAGAAATCTGTGAAAAGAAAGAGAAACACTAACCAGCATTTTACTGACAGCTATCTGAAGTGTATGGGTAGCTTGGTCCTGACTAGAGATGGGCGAATTTCTCAAAAATTCAATTCGCCGTCTTCGCCGAATTTTACGACAAAATCCATTTAGTCCCGAATTACTTCGGGAAATAATTCTTTTAAAAAAAGCTTTTTCCTCCCTGCAGAGAGCCTTGGGATGCGTGAACATTGTCCATCTTAAAATATCAGGGGGAGCTTGGTTTTGGGTCTTCATACAAGGCGTTTTTTATATGAAAACGCAAGACTGCCGCCGCTCAGACCCTTTCACCTTAAAATCCGGGCACTTACGGGGGCAAAACTGACCAAAAAAACTGAAGGGGAATGCAGCCTGATAAAGTCTGGCCCCACAAAAAAAAAAAGCTGAGGGGTAAGATCCTACAAGCGTCAAAGAACACAAGATAGGTTACGGGACCGCCACAGATCGCACACAAAGGGGACAGGGCAAACCACCCAGGGAGGGGAATCAAATGGTCCCGGTTTTCACCAGAGCGTCCCGAAAAGCGGGAGGGACTTCTGCAGCGGAGCAAACCAGGTTCGTTCCCCCTATTGACTTAATTGGGGTGGCACCGGGGTTTTTAGAGGTAAAAAATCGAAGGCAAACTCGAGTCAGGACAACGAAAGGCGGACACGGGCAAGGATCGGGTCAAGGACGGGGCAAGGGGTAGTACAGGGATAGACAGACAGGCTAAAAGGAGCGGGGTGTTTTTTTCCGTCGAAATTTTGACACAAATTCACATTTTTTAAAAAGAAGAAGCCATCCAAAGCCTTTTTTGCGCATTTGTTTTTGCTTCACCTTCCCATTTTTGTACTAAATTCCTCAAAATGGCACCCGAATGCAAAAAGCACCTAGAACATCCCGTAGTTGGGGTCCCTTCAATTTGCATTAAACAAATTTTTTTTCCCCCAGAAACGGATTCAAATTACCACTTAACTTCATAATAAACCCTTTGGAACTTTTTGGGTATTAATGAAAAGCTAGGGAGGTAGAATTCCTTGGCCAAAAAAGGTTTCGGGGCGTTACAAACTGACTACGGAGGATTTCTCTATATACTTTAGTTTGTCCTCCCTTCGCAGCTGGAAAAAGGCCCCATTTTGGGGCCTACGAGGGTCCAAAGGGAAACCAAAACACCCCCCGGGATGTACTATTCACTTTCACAGCCAGGGAAATCACATGCGCGGGTCATAGCGCAAGGGTTTTTGAGGGACTCCCGCCTCCACTCCACTGTATACTGCCACAGGCTGGGGTGCTTGGGGGGCAATTTGGGACAATGACGAGTGGGAGGTCACAGCAGCCCAAGCACAGCAGAGCAGACAGTGGACAATACAAGTTGAGGGGGACAAACGGGGGTAGGCCACAATGGCACAATACAAGTGGGAGGTCATGGCAGCCCACGCAACCCTTTCAGACGTGGCACAATGCACATTTGGAGTGACGGCATCAACACCAGCAGCATAAGTCAGCAGTGCACAAGACAGAGTGTGGATCATGTCGCACCACACACACATGAGGTCAGACAGTGCACAAACAAGGCGAGGTCACCAGCCCCCAGCAGCAAAAGGGCAATAGTGACACAATGACGATTTTTTTGGTCAAAGGGAGCAGCCAAGCACGCATACAGACAGTGCACAAAAACAAAGTTGGAGGCACAGCAGCACCCAGCACACAGAGGCAGACATGGCACAAGACAATGGGGGTGTCCGGGGAACAGCCAACAGCAGCAAGACAGACAGTGCACAATACAAGTGTGGAGGGCACGGCAGCAAAACCCACAGCAACATAGGTCAATAGGGCACAAAAAAGGGGTCAGGGACCGCAGCACAACAACAGCAGCAGCACAAGGTCAGACAAGGGACAATGACATTCTGGAGTGCAAAAACAGGATAGGGCCCCAAGTGGCACAAGACAGATGTTGAGGGCACGGCAGCACAAACATGAGGGCAAGGTGGGGACAATAACAGTGGGAGGTCACGGCACCACAACACAGGCACATGGGTCAAGAATGGGACAATGAAGAGTGGGGGGGGTGGGTCAATACAGCCCTGGAAAGATTTTAATAGGGGAAAGGGGAAAACTGCAGCAATGTGTGGGAAACAGGGGATGGGGGCCCCCCAAATATGGTGAGGGAGTATTTGAATCCAGACTCATTTTTCAAAATTTTGGTGATGTAATCTGACGCCTAAGGCATTTGTGTGTGGAAGTCCTGGCCGATCCACGCCTGATTCATTTTGACAAAGGTCAGTCGTTCCACATTTCCGGTGGACAAGCAGGTTCCACTTGGGGTAACGATGGCCCCCGCGGGCCGCCGCACTGAACACCCGCTCTGATGCCACACTACTGGCCGGGCAGGACAGCTTCTCCACTACAAACTCGGCAAGTTGCGGCCACACATCCAGTTTGGCTGCCCAGTAGTCCACGGATCTTCTAACTGGGGTGGAAAGAGTGCTGTCCAAGTAGGCCACCACCTGTTGGTTCAGGGACTGCTACAGGTCCTGCTGCTGCTGGCGAGTGCCCTACTCACTAGGCGGGTGAAGGAAGCTGCTCATCAGTAACTCCAGACTTAGGTTGCTGCTGATGGAGCGGGTACTGCTCCTACCCCCCCAACTTCCGTCAGCAGCCGCTGCAGTGGTACGTGAGTGCTGAGGAACCCCCCGGTCAGACCTGTCAGAGGATGGACCATGCTGCACATAGGCAGCGGCCAACTGACTATGGAGGATTTCTCTTTAGTATTTGAGTTAGTCCTCCCTCTCAGCAGCTGGGAAAAAGGCTCCCATTTTGGCCCAGTAGCAAGGGTCCAATAGGGTGGAGAGCCAAAAGGGTCATTCCTCTGCCGGATGGTGACTATTCGGCTGTCACCCACCAGGAAAAATCAGCATGCTGCGGGCCATCTGTACAAGTGACCTCTGAGGACTACCACCTCCATCCCACTGTATACTGCCAACGGTGCTTGGGGTCATCTGCCTTGTCTCCTTATCCCCAAACTACCCCTCCAGCTGCTCATGCTCTTCCGCTCCCTTCACCTGGGTAGAAAAACCGCTCATTTCACCAGACAATGCTTGTGCTCCAATGTCCTCCTCCTCCTCCAGTTCAGTCCCCACCAGACTTATGTGGCTGCGAGATGTAGTCGTCACGTCTCCATTCCCCTGCCCAGACAGATTTTTCAGCATCTGTTCCAGGACATGAAGCAGTGGAATGACGTTATTCATCCCGTAGTCCTGGCGACTGACAAATAACGTGGCCTCCTCAAATGGCCTCAGCAAACGGCAGGTGTCACGCATGAGCTGCAAATGGCTGACATCAAAGTTACACAGGGGAGAACCCCCTGTCCGCCTGATCATCAAAAAATCGTTAATGGCCTTTCTCTGTTCATACAGTTGGTCCGACATGTGCAGGCTGGAATTCCAACGGGTGGAAACATCGCATATCACATGTGTTGGGAGAGGCCGTTCTGCCGCTGCAACTCAAGGAGGGTGTGTCTGGCTTTGTAGGAATGGATGAAGTGCATGCACAGTTTCTTTGCCATTTTCAAATCCTCTGAAGATCGTTGGAAGACTTCAGGGAAACCTTTTCACAACCAGATTGAACATGTGCGCCATGCAGGGCGCATGGACCATCCCTCCTCGGTGCAGCGCGGGCACCATGTTCCTCCCATTGTCCGTCACCATGGTTCCGATTTGCAGTTGGCGCGGAGAAAGCCACACATCGATTTCGTGCTGCATGACCCGGAGCAGTTTCCTCCCCTGTGTGACTTCGTTCGCCGAGGGAACCAGGTGTAGAACTCTGTGGCACCGCTGTGCCCTTTCACATGTGGTATGAGGAGCAGCACTTGAGGGGACTGAGATGGTGGGGGAAGATGAGGAGGGGGATATTGGCGCAGGGCAACAGTTTGACAACGTGGAGGGGAAAGCGCCGTCTCCTGTCCAAGTTTTGGTGTGGCTGGGCAGAAGAACATTCACCCATGGGCCGTAAAGTACATGTACTGGGCCCCGACCGTAGTTACAGCTCCACACGTCCGCGCTGCCGTGCACCTTGGAACAAACCGATAAGCTCAAGGACTGGCCCACCCTTCGTTCTACATTTTTTGTGAAGGGCTGGTACTGCCTTTTTGGAAAATAAATTATGGCTTGGAACTCTCCACCTCGGCTCGGTACAGGCCATTAGTTCTCTTAACGGTGCAGAGTCCACCACTTGGAAAGAGAGGGACTGCAGTACCAACAACTTGGACAGGAGCAGGGTCAGCTTCTGCTCCTTAGGATGGTTGGAAAGCATACTGTTGTCTCTTTGCAATCGCCTCGTTGAACGACTGCTGGCTCCATGAGTAGCGAGAAGCAGGAGCATCTGGACTGGGAGATGATGGCAAAGAGAAAAATATCCCTTCTGCAGATAGCATGTGTGCCACTGGGCGCTGCTGCTGCTGTTGCTGCGGCGGCAGGATGGACCACCACATCTGATCCACGTTTCTCCCAGGCCACTGGAAGGTGACGCTGCATGTGTTTGACGTAGGGGCCCTGGTGCCAACGTTAGCTTCCCCCGGCCACGCTTCACTTCTGCCCACAGATTCTACATATACCCATATTCGGGGTCCTCCGATTCTTAGCAAAGATCTGCCACAAAACCCCTGAATAAACTGATTTTACCCCCCAACCGCTCCGCACTGATTTACTACTACCTGCTGCTGGCCTCGCTGAGCCCCTGTGCAGCTACTTTCTTGGACCTGCGAAGTGGGTTTTCTACCCCGTGGCCATTTGGCTCCCAACCTCGCACTGCTGCTATCCTGCTGACCCACGGCCACACTACCCACTTGCTGGCTGCGCCGCTGCCTGATGCGCAAGCTGACGCCCTCTTCTCCTGACGATGATGAAGCCCTTGCTTCACCCGGCTCTCAAGTGCTGTCGGATACAACATCATCGATTATTGTTTGATCTTCACTGCTGTCCTCCTCAATGGTCTTGGTATGCAGAGGCTGACCCCTTACAACATGACCTCCCATGCCACTCTCCCCATCTATACGTTGCTGCCTACTGCAAGAAGCAGGGGATGTCGGCCCCACTTCTTCACTGCCAAGTAGCTGCTGACTGTCCTCAAATTGTTAATCCTCGCTGTATAGTGGCGCTGAGCCCAGACCACATAGTAGATCTCTGGCTGGGGGAACCGGACGGGCAGAGGGGGGTTGGGGGACAGGTGAGAGCCGCTGAGCTGTTCCCGGCCATGCCAACAAAGGGTTTTGTGTTTGACTTTCCCCAAACCGACTCTGGGTTTGGCTGGGGTTGTCAGTTGAAATCTGGGAGGAAGTGGATGACCTAGTCAACCAATCAAGAACCGTTGGGTTGTTGGTCAACACACAGCTGCTAGATGACACTGGCAGTTCTGGCCTCACCGAGTGACCCCTGCTGCGACGTCCTCTTACTTTGCTGCGACCTGTGCCTGCTCCAGGAATGTTTGTGCCACTGCCACTTGCATGTGAAGAGCCTGTTTAATGAAGATATCTGTATATGATAAATACACACCCTTTATTTGATTCCAAATGAACCCACTAACAGGCTTGGGTAACCCTTGGATATAAATTACACTACAGAAATCACCAGGAAAAAAATAACTGGTATGTGGCGTGTTAAAACGCTGTGTATTTTACTGAATAAGAAAGCACGAACACGCTTAATTAACCCTTGGATATAAATTGCGCAAAAGAAATGAGCAGCAAAAAAATAACTGGTATGTGGCCTGTTAAAACGCCGTGTATTTTACTGACCACAAAAGCAGAAACATGCTTAATTAACCTTCTGATATAAATTATGCTACAGAAATCACCAGGAAAAATTTCCTCGTCTTTGGCGTTTAAAAACACAGTTTCTTTTACTGACTACAATAGCACAAACACGCTTAATTAACCCTTGGATATAAATTGTGCTAAAGAAATGAGCAGCAAAAAATTTACTGGTATGTGATGTGTTAAAACGCCGTGTATTTTACTGACTACAAAAGCAGAAACACTCTTAATTAACCTTCGGATATAAATTATGTTACAGAAATCACCAGGAAAAATTTTGTTTTTGGCATTAAAATGTATATGCAGCAAAATTGGATACTGGACTTCAATTACAATACCCCACAAACTGAATCAAAATTATAACGGAAGAGGAGCAGTCTCTGATAGCTGTAACACCCCCCAAACAATCGCTGTTAAAAATTAAGCAGCTGCAGCACGGCACAGAGAGAGGAGTGTAAGCAGCCAGTGTCGCGTCCGGACTTATATAGTGCGGTGACATCACAGAATCCCTCCGGTCTCTGATTGGCTTCATCTCTGCACATGTCATTGAGGGTGTTCCTTTCTTTCTCCCAGAGTTCTTTGCCTCATGTAATGCCATGTGCTTGCGGCCGTTTTATCAATTAAAAACACGCTTCGTTCCTGCAAATCACCCCAAACTTTGACTTCGTTCAGAACCTGTAAAGGATGAAGTCAGGAAAGAGTTAATTCTGAAATTATGCTGATATGGACAATGTGTGTTTGCTGTCTTCAGGACAGCTATTCGGACAAGACACTGGTTTTAACTTGCTCTAGCCAGACGATAAGACATAGTTACACATCATCTCACCTTATGATGAAGTGAGCAACTCCCAGAATGTATAAAAGCTTGTGATCGGCAAATAAAGTACTAGTTCTGTTCTGGTCTGGGCTCCAGACAGCTTATAGGGTTGAGCAAGATTATTTCACTTGTGTTTCATTATATGAGCGTATAGCAGACTGCAGCTGCATCTAAATTATTTCCACTACCGTACTGGTTCAGATAGAGTGTTTCATCACTCTCAATTGGCTAAAAATATCAGCTGGTGCCCTGAACAGGGACATGAAAGCATTCCAGCCGTACAGAAGGACGGGACACTTGGACACACTCAGCCGTGAACGCGCAGAATTTACTGGCCAGGTAGGTAAGAAAACACCTTTATGTTTCTTACGATTGTTTTTGTGCCTTCCAGTTGACTGTGTGATCCCGACCCGTCCCAGAAAGTACATATAGAGGTTGGTAATGTCCGGTCCTATTTGATAGACAAAGAACCCTGCCAGTCGGAGTGGATAGATGGTAGAGAATCGTGTGAATGTATGAGCTGTTCATTTATTTGCCAGATTAAGGAAGAGGATTGCCTAACTGAGACATGTCTGCACTCTGAAAGGAGGGGAATGATCCCATTCTTAACCTCGGTAATACGGCAAACTAAGTGACAGCTGTATGTTGGGAAGTTGGTGAAGCGTATGTTTATAAGTCCCACGACTGATTCTGATTGAACTACACCCTTGCATCCGAAAGGATTGGGTGTATGGTGTGAGAGGGGGAATAACGGGACAAAAAGAAAGAACAAGAATGCGATAGGAAGAAGGTCCAAAACTTTAGACACTCTAGTATGTTTGAAGAACTTCTAATCCTGATCCCAGTATTAGCATTTGCTGTATACGATATACAGGAGACAAAGGGAGGGGCATTCAGACCCCTGGAATATACTTGCTGATTAAGAGGAAGCATAGGGGAAGGAATAGGGATAAGAAAAGTTCCCTTGCATAAGTCCCTCACAGGAGAGGATACATTCCCCATAAGGCACTTAAGACAAACGGGATGCAAGAATGGGTTCAGGGGAAGTCAAAAAGTGGTCAAGGGATAGATAAACCTGTATCACTTAGGAAGATACTTGAGAGTAAACATGGGTGTAAAGCAACCAAAGAACTGAAACAGATTTTGAGGACCTTAGGCATGGAAGGAGAGAGAGCATTGGATCTAGATAGATGGCAGGAAACAATGGTGAATCTGAGTAGTGCTGTTTATGATCATCATTGGGAAATACAGACTTTTTGTCTTATATGTACAGCTAAGGAAGCTAAGCGGTATGGATGGAAGTATGATCTGCTTACCGGTGAATGGATTGTAAATAAGCACCGCCCCCGTATATAGCCGCAGTGGGCCCCTCATCCCCTAGCACAGTGCAGAGCCCAGAAGGGTGGACTTGTATATGTGGACAATAGAATCCTGATTGGAGGGACACTTGTTGTGCGTGTGGATGCTCTTGTCCATATTCAAATGATAAAGATACTGACTTGTTGGCCCCCGTCTTCACTAGAGTGTCCAGACAAATAGTACCGGGGCCACCAGCAGCAGATGGTCAGCCAGAAAACCCGGACCAAGTAGTCCACATAAGACACAATGACTGGAGGCCATGGACCCCGCCAGAGCAGATGTCCCTTCTTCAGAACTGACCTGTCCCACTGACAAAGCCCCTCCCCTGTGGACGTTATTTAGGAAAGATCCAACCTAATTATAGGGCAACACGGCTTGACTTAGATGGACTCTGCAGAACTAAAATGACTCCAGAGATGTACCGTATTATGACAAGTGTGCTACAGCCTTACATGCCAGCAGGGGGATATGGTCCCAGATCTGAGGAATCAGGTGTCATCTTTATGCAACACCTCATGACCTGGTGTCAGGGATAACAGGACGAACATGGGAGTACAGGAGTAACCCACCAGGGACCCACAGAAAGTGTACAAACTTTCTTCCTTCAAATGGAAGACTATTGGGCTGATGAAAATTTTGACATGACACAAATGGGACCCCAGAGAATGTTTTGTATGGCTTTCATGGATGGTCTAAGGACTGACATACAAACTAGACTGAAGACAGCGGTCCCTGATTGGCGTACTTGGCATGGCCGTACTCGACTTCTACAATTAGCGAAGGGTATTGAGGCTGAATTAAAGGAAGCCAAGACACCCAGGAAGGCAATGTCAGCAACCATTTTAGAAAATCCTAATCTAATTAGGCCTCCCTAATTATAAACTACCATTTTACCCTTTACTTCACTTAAAGGTTAGGCCATGCTACAGGAATTCTTACACAGAAGCATGGACTCAGGAATAGGCCGGTAGCATACTTTTCCGCCAAACTTGATCCAGTACCGCAAGGAGCTCCATCTTGCGTGAGTGCCATAGCGGCTGTTGCGGTATTGGTGGATAAATGCTCTGAAATAGTATTAGACAACCCCTTGATCATATACACTCCGCATGATATTTCTGGTATTTTGAACCAGGTCCAACCAAAATGCATTTCTATAGTCAGACAATTGCGATTACAGTGTGCCCTCCTGATGCCTACCAATATTACCTTTTATCATTGCACTGGGTTGAATCCAGCTACTCTTCTCCCAATCGAGGAGCAGGAGTCAACAGAGGGGAATAAGGATGAGGTATTTGTCATCTCCACTGACCATGACTGCCTCCAACTAATGGAGCAGGAGACAGCAGGTCTTGATTCAGCTGTGGATCATCCACTACAGAGTATGGGGGAGAATGGCAAATTCTGTACAGGGTATGCTATTGTGACCCAACATGAGACAGTCAAGGCAGGCCGATTGTCACCTCATGTTTCAGCCAGGAAGCGGAACTCACTGTGCTCACAGATGATCTTGCAATGGCAGAGGGTAAGGAAGGGAATATTTACACAGACTCCGCCTATGCATTTGGAGTGGCACATGATTTTGGTCCCATCTGGAAGGCCAGGAATTTTCTCACAGCAGCAGGCACACCTGGGAATGAGAGGGCAGATCAGGCAGCTATAGAGGCAGCCAGACTGGGATAAGAGCACATAGCCCTTGCACAAGAAAAGAGTGCCCATGAATCAACCACAGAGGCTCTGCACCAAGATTTGTTTTTTTGTTTTATTTATTTCACACTATGATGGATGTCAATAAATTTGTAAGGTTGCTCACAGTGAAAAAACATTTCTTTAATAGTGATAAGGAGAGTACTGAAACACAATTTAAGGTTAACCCAACATCCAATGAGTTTTAAAAATCTATATTTTAAAGAACAAGTAGCCTTGAAACAATTGTTAGAGTTAGAAAGAGAGACAAATATGGGGGGATATTATTTAAAGGAAAGTGAGTCTACAGTACAACATAATATGTCCAACCCGGATTTCTATCCCATCAAGGCCAGTGTCTCCACCCTAGAGACCTTTCAGAACATCATGGAACGAGATTTTGTGGCATTACATAATAAAAATCTAAAAAGGAAAAAGAAACACACAGATAGTAATTTAACGTGGTCTCAAATGAAAGCAATAAAAGAACTAAAAAATATGGATAATTTAATCACAAAAAAAAGCAGATAAAGGTGGGGCGGTGGTAGTAATGGACATTGGCCTATATAGAAAACAGGCTCTAGAAAATTTGGACAATAATCATACTTACCGTAGACTCACAGAGAACCCCACACATAGCTTTCAATCAGCATTAGAACGTCTCTTACAGGAAGGTATGGGCCTTGAGGTCCTAAATGAAAAACAGAAAAAGTACATCGACCATTTTTTATGGGGTCCCCAAGGTCCATAAAAATGTCTTCCCACCCAATTTGCGTCCTATCATCTCTGGCAACAATTCCCTTAATGAGCGCCTCAGTACATGGGTGGATAAGTATCTGCAGCCCATAGTTCAAAGTCAACCAGGGTACATTAAGGATACCAAGTCTCTCCTCAAAATGTTAATAGAAAGAGCACTACACTTGGGTCACATGCGACGTGATGGGACTATATTCTTGTATACCCCATGAAGTTGCATTGACTGCTCTTACTTTTTAAAGAACCACAGCAATTATGACACTAATCTGCAGGAATTTATTCTCATGGCTGTAGAATATCTCTTAAAAAGTAACTATTTTAAGTTTGAAGGCACATATTACCTACAATTAGAGGGGGCCCCGATGGGAGCCACCTTCTCACCATCTCTGGCTAATATCACCATGGCCTGGTGGGAACATCATTCCATCTATAACGAACACAACCCCTTTTTGGACTGTATAGTGTGGTATGGGCGCTACATCGACGACCTCCTGTTGGTGTGGGGTCGCGATGTGGCGCTCATACCGCGCTTTTTGGAATACATCAATCATAACCCATTTAATCTACAGTTCACTGGGGAATGGAACAGATTGAGTGTTCCATTTTTGGATGTATGCCTTACAGGAAACAGTGAGACAGGTAAGATCACGTCTAATCTTTATCATAAACCAAATTCAGGAAATACCATCCTCAGAGCGAACAGCTGTCATGCTGCTAGCACCATTAAGGCTATCCCATATGGGGAAATGATCAGGGCTAGACTAATCTGTTCAGAAGAAGATGATTTTAGGGTAGCCGGAGAAATAATTGGTCAAAGACTTTTAAAAAGAGGATATAAAAAGAAAGAGATTGATAGAGCTATAAAAAAGTGAGATCCAAAACACAAGAACAACTATTGGAAACCACACAAAAAGAAACTAACATTAAGAAACAAGGGGGATTTGAAAAAATTGCCTTCACTACTAAGTTTAGTAGAAATTACAACCAAATAAAGTCCATTTTTAAAAGAAATCTTAGTATACTCAGACAAGAAGAGACCCTGTCTACTATCTTGGATAAGGGGGTACGGATAATACCCAAAAGAGGCCAGACATTGGGGAATATCATCTCGCCCAGTGTACATGTAAACCAAAACACTAGTACGGGGAAAGTATGGCTATCTCAAAAGTTTTTTTTTAAATGCGGTGGATCCCGCTGTGGAGCATGCAATTTAGCTAAAAAAAACATAAAATTCGAAGATAACAGCAGACAACAAAAATACGTTGTAGGTCAATTTATTAATTGTGACAGTCATCACTGCATTTATATCATAGAATGCATACAATGTGATAAAAAATACGTGGGTAGCACGATAAGAAAAGTTAAAATACGTATAAGGGAACACATTACTAGCATACGTAAACAGCAGCCCCAAATGTCAGGAGCAGCAAGACATTTTTTGGAATACCACCAGGGGGACACAACAGAACTTAAGTTTTATGCAATCGAACAAGTACGATGCCCATATAGAGGGGGGAATTGGACTAAGGTGTTAAGACAAAGGGAGGCACAATGGATCCTAAAATTGGGAACTAGAAGACCTGAGGGCTTGAATTATCGCACGGACATGCTGTATATATATTAGTATATACTATTGCTTTGTTTGATAGTATACATCATATTTTTCTTGTTTATATGTATTGTTATATTTTAGTGTTTGATATATATCATCATATCATGACAACATGTCATCATTATTTAGTTAGCAGTAGAAGCCTATGTCTAGTGTCCCAGGTTTTCTATCTAGGACCATGTGACCTCTCCCTTCATGGCTGTTGGTTTTAGCAGGGTTTTTAAAGATGGCTCCAACCCGCAAGGACATAACAGTGATCAAGAGTCTAGGACTCGAAACGCGTCTGTTCTTCTTGCCATGTCAGGGAGTCTGTTGCTTCGTGCCTGCGTGCATTTTATTTGAATAATAAAGTTTCGTTTTCCATACCTACGGAGCTTGGAATCCTTTGCGGCGGCAACTCTTGGAGTCACGTCACCGGATATCCTGCTATTGATATAACACCTGAAGAAACTTCAGCTATCCCCACCTGGGATTGAGGACCCAGACTCTGCATGAAGAGTTCAAAGGGGGGACTGTGAAGGATGAAGTCAGGAAAGAGTTAATTCCGAAATTATGCTGATATGGACAATGTGTGTTTGCAGTCTTCAGGACAGCTATTCAGACAAGACACTGGATTTAACTTGCTCTAGTCAGAACAATAAGACATAGTTACACACTATCTCACCTTATGATGAAGTGAGCAACTCCCAGAATGTATCAAAGCTTGTGATCGGCAAATAAAGTACTAGTTCTGTTCTGGTCTGGGCTCCAGACGGCTTATAGGGTTGAGCAAGATTATTTCACTTGTGTTTCATTATATGAGCATATAGCAGACTGCAGCTGCATCTAAATTATTTCCACTACTGTACTGGTTCAGATAGAGTGTTTCATCACTCTCAATTGGCTAAACCTATCAAACCGAAGTTTTCCTGAAATTCTAAACGAAGTCCACTTCGTTAGAATCAATTCACCCATCTCTAGTCCTGACTCATCAATAAGGGGTATAAAGGCTGAAGGGCTTAGGGCAGCATGAATTCTAAAACACAGTGCTGCAAATATGTAGAACATTTTTTAAGTAGATAGACTCGATTAAGCAGGTAGCCCACCAAATAAGGCAGATACTAAGCAGATCCATTCTATTAGGTAGGTATACCCCTGCATTCTGTAACTAGATAGAAAGACCCCACCATTAGGTAGGTAGGGTCAATGGTAAGCAGGACCCCAGCTAAGTAGGAAGAACCTGAGCTAGGTAGATATGTAGGTAGGAAAGTCCCAGTTAAGTGCATAGATAGCATGGCAAGATATTGGGCGCATTACAAAGTGCTGCGGGTGCCTGATAATGCGCCTAATTGTGAAGTGCACCTGCTCATACATCTAGAGAACAGGGTTACCGCAGCCCCATACATACATGTCACCCTTAAAATTTGCACCACAGGCCATTTGCATTGTGGATTCCTTGCAGATTTTTTTAGCATATAGTTAAGGGTTCTTAAAATCTCATCCACATTGCTGACACTGTAACATACTGCATATTTTCGGCACGCTTAACTACTGCATCTATGCACAGATATCACCTTTTGTTTTAGAACACACTCAGTGTAAACATGGCTCATACATTTGTCCTACTTTTTCTGATGCGGTAGAAGCACAACCAGTACATGTGAGCAGACTCTAAATTAAACATCACTTTAAGCATGCAAGCATACCGACAGCACATCCACATCCCACTGCAGGTAGTATGGATTCCACTAGCTCAGCAGGACCTCTTATTTTTAGTAAACTTTCCTTCAACTAAATGAAGTTGCTTTGACTAGTTGTTCCAAGCCTCACAGGCCAGTGGGAGTTAAGATAGAAAGGTTTCCAACCTCTGCTGCTCAACTAAAACACATTTTGCTGTTATCAGCAATCAGAGAATGTGCCGGCCCAGAAAGGTGAGCAAGGTTATACATTCCCCCTATGTGCTTCTGCTTTGATAGATAATTCAAAAAACGAAGAAATTGTGTGAACTTTACATAATACCAGCCAATGCTTGACAGAGATATGAAGGTATGTGAAACTGCTCTTTGTAGACTAGAGAAATACTATTTCTCTGCACACCATCTATGATGGGTCTGACAAAGCTGAATCTCATACAGCTATAATGGACCATGGAAACTAAAGTATAAAATATATCATAGTAAACCACATAAAAATGGGCTAATACTGAGAACATTATGGATGTCAGGAAAGAGGCACCTACACGGCACTCATTAAATGAGTGTATAGTGTGCCTGATTGAAAGAACCTGTCAAAAATCTGGCATCTGGTATACTTTGCACAGTATAATTGATGTGCCTAATCTAGGTGTAACGCATAATGTAGGCGCATAGCATAGTATTGCTAGCATATTTACTGTGCTTACTTTAGGTGCATTCAAATGTGTCGTGCCTGGCCTATAATGTGCCTAGCGTTGGTGTATAACAGTTCATTTAGATAGAGAATAGGGTGTCAACAGTTTTTTGGCAGAAAAAAATTGTACAGCCCTAATGGGACATATCACAATGTAACTATTTTCAGCGATCCCTGCTATATGTAGATAAGAAAGGGGCATGGCAGAACTTCCAAATCACTTCAAGCATTCAACTGTGCAGCAGATGGTTAGAAGATGGATCAAACAGTAAACTTAAAGTAAACATTCGTCATATTTTTGCTTTATTTTAAATAGGTTGTCCACTTTTTATTGTTTTTATTTGTTATGTATAAAGTAGAGAATCATACAATTCTAATATATATGTATTTAAAATTCTGCCTATATCTCTGTTATACCAATGCAGTAGGTCCCTATTTAAAAAAAATACATTTATAAAAAAAAAATTGGTATAGCCGACATTGCAGCCCTTCGTATTGGCTTCCATGGAGTAACAGTATGGACTAAACATGACATCATTTGCCCTCCTTGCTTCAGTTAGTAACAGGATTACCTGACATTTATGGGGTAACTAAAAAGGAATAATAGTGGAATAATTAATAACATGGTTATTTTAGCAACTTCTTCACTCTGTGGATTTGCTTGTGTATAACTGCTGTACTGTAGGGGATGTCATGTTGTTAATAAACTTATCTATAAAAAGAAACAATTCGTAAAGAAAAAGGAGAGAGAAGAATGTGCAAGAGTCTTCTCCACAGACACTGACAGACATGATAAGATGCTGAAAGAGACAGTAATACTGGAGAAGTTCTGCTCCTTCCTACACTATTGTTACCTGGATACCAGGGGTTACATGATGAGACATTGACGAAGGTAGTAATACTGGAGAATTTCTGCTCTTTCTTACAGTACTGATACCTGGGTACCAGGGGGTCACATGACTTGTGTGTTGGTCACATGATAAGACACTGGTGGAGGTAGTAATACTGGAGAAGTTTTGCTCCTCAATAAACTACTGGTAGGCTCAGACTGAGCCAGAGGGGAACCACGGAAAACGTTGGTAGGCCTCTGGGCCTTGGGGGTCCCTGGGCATGGTGGGCGTTTAGGTATGTTAGATCTGGGCTGCTTTTCTGGTAGGAACAGAAAGGGGAACATCTCTCCTTGAGGAGAGCACCGAACAAACGGCGTGTAGAGTTATGTATTGCCTTTTTGCCCTCTACTAAGCATCTGTATATCACAAAACATTATGGGAAAGGAGCTGAGAAGCCCAAGCACCCTCTATTGGATGTAACAAATCCTCAATTTGCTTTTGACCCACCAGGTCTTGAGTAAGCAAAAATGATTTTAGCCAAGCCAGAATCTCTCATCTGCAGACAACGCTGTTTCAGGATTTTTGTCCCTCATCAGTGCAGAACAGAGCGATACTGGCTTGCTGTGTGGGAAGCAATGAGTGGCTTAGAAAGGGGAACATCTCTCCTTGAGGAGAGCACCGAACAAACGGCGTGTAGAGTTATGTTTTAACTTTTTGCCCTCTACTAAGCATCTGCATATCACAAGACATTATGGGAAAGGAGCTGAGAAGCCCAAGCACCCTCTATTGGATGTAACAAATCCTCAATTTGCTTTTGACCCACTGGGTCTTGAGAAAGCAAAAAGGATTTTAGCATTTTATGACCAATTCTGTATATAGAAGTGTCACTACTACTTGATAGAAAGCTAAAGCCCAGGTGGCCTCTGACCTATTCCCAGGCATAAACACGGGTCCCCGAATGGACAGAGGTCATTGATCTGTCAACACATAGGCACAGCCCGTGAATGCCATCTAGTGGAGACAGTGAGCAACAGTCCTCATTAAACACCAAGGGTCAGCCAACCTCATTAAGGGCGACATGTATGAATGGGCTTTTCGCCTGTTTTTTGGCGTAACCTGCGCCTCCCGGCCCGAATCCCCCTGTCGGATGCAGGGATGCGGTGTTAGGCGCAGCGTTCGCCACTTTCAGCTGCGCCCCGCATGATGGGGGGGCAATGGGCGTGGTGTGGGCACGGTGTAGGCGTTCCAGGGCGGGACGCGGTGCGCTCGAAAACCCAGAGACATGTACGATCGCGAGTCGGTAAAGTGCGGCGCAATGCAGCGCTCGGCAGCTCCGACAGGCAGACCTAGTTTATTTTGGTCTAAATGCTCCGGTGGCGGCGAAGTGAAGCATGAACGTAACATGAGAGGAAATATATAAAAGATCGCAAGAGAAATCTCGGCGCTCAGCTCCGTGCGGCATGGAGTATGATTCCAAAAAAATCGCCTTTATAAAGGCGGAAAACATTATCAGAAAAAGTGCTCAACCTCAAAAATAAAAAATATATAAAAAAAACACTTTCCAAAAATCTAGAACTGCGCTATATCAAGAATTAGGATATTGGAAATTGCCGGGAAATACAGTAATTCAAATTCTGAAAGCTATTCTCATTGGTCGGCATAAATCGGCCAATCAGAATAGGAGCGACAGTGAACCATTAAAACCTATGGAGAACTATTGACCAATCAGAATTAAAGGCGGGACACTTCAAAATACAGTAAAAATGCAGAAAAGAGCTGATTGACTGAGCTAGCGGGGGCTTGGCTATCTTGGCCAATCAGAATAGGAGCGACAGGGACCCATTATAGCCTATGGAGAAGTTTGAACCAATCAAAATCACAGGCGGGACAGTTCAAAATACAGTAAAAATGCTGAAAAGAGCTGATTGGCTGAGCTAGCGGGGGCTTGGCTATCCCAGCCAATCAGAGCGCGAGCTACTTCTCCCATTGTAGTCTATGGAGAGATCGGCGCAATGCAATCTCGGCTCTCAGCGCCGTGCGGCATGGAGTATGAATAAAAAAAATCATTTTTATTAGTTGTAAAATATCCTCTGAAAAAGAGCTCAAACATTCTATAAACATAAATCAATTCAATCCCGAACAACGCGTTTGTCGCCGAGACCGGCGCTACATTGGGAATTGCAATATAGAGAATTGCCGGGAAATACAGTAATTCAAATTCTGTAAGCTATTCTCATTGTTCGGCATAAACCAGCCAATCAGAATAGGGGCGACAAATACCCATTATAAGCTATGGAGGAGAACTTACCAATCAGAATAGGAGCGACAAAGACCCATTATATCCTATGGAGAAGTTTTGACCAATCAAAATCAAAGGCGGCACAGTTCAAAATACAGTAAAAATGCAGAAAAGAGCTGATTGGCTGAGCTACCGGAGGCCTAGCTATTCCAGCCAATCAGAGCGCGAGCTACTTCTCCCATTGTAGTCTATGGAGAGATGGGCGCAATGCAATCTTGGCTCTCTGCGCCGTGCGGCATGGAGTATGAATAAAAAAATAATTTTTATTAAGTGAAAAACATTATCAGATAAAGCGCTGAAACCTTTTCGAAAAATAAATCAGTTAAATCCCTAATCCGTTTGTCGCTGAGACCGGCGCTACATAAGGAATTGTAATAGAGAGAATTGCCGGGAAATACAGTAATTCAAATTGTTTAAGCTATTCTGATTAGTCGGCATAAACCAGCCAATCAGAATAGGAGCGACAGTGGCCCATTCTAACCTATGGAGGAGAATTGACCAATCAGAATAGGAGCGACAGGGACCCATTATAACCTATGGAGAACTATTGACCAATCATATTCAAAGGAGGGACAGTTCAAAATACAGTAAAAAGGCAGAAAAGAGCTGATTGGTTGAGCTAGCGGGGGCTTGGCTATCCCGGGCAATCAGAGCGCGAGCTACTTTCTCATAGAGTTCTATGGGAAAAGAAATGCAGTTAAAAGAGGCGCGGTTATTTGGACCAATTGGAGAGCGAGCGACGCTCCTATGGGTTTTCTAATGCAATCTGGAATAAAACTGTACACGGCCGAAATCAAATGATAAGACTACAGCAGTTGTCCTGATGTGTATATAAAACGAATAATAATCTGGGGGTAACGAAAAAAAAATATTAAATCAATAAAATCAGGTTTATTTCTTTATTTCTTTATTTTCGTTACACCCATACTATTGATCCTTGGCTAACGAAAATAAAGAAATAAAACTGATTTCATTAAATTAATATTTTTTTATATTTACCCCCATATTATTATTCATTTTATATACACATCGGGACAACTTCGGCAGTATTATCATTTGATTTCGGCCATGTACAGTTTTATTTCAGATTGCATTAGAAAACCCATAGGAGCGTCGCTCGCTCTCCCATTGGTCCATATAACCGCGCCTCTTTTAACAGCCAATCACAAACCGAGGTTGCTCTGCATTTCTTTTCCCATAGAACTCTATGAGAAAGTAGCTCGCGCTCTGATTGGGTAAGCTGGACGAGCCCCCGCCGCTTCAACCAATCAGCTCTTTTCTGCCTTTTTACTGTATTTTGAACTGTCCCGCCTTTTTAATATGATTGGTCAATATTTCTCCATAGGTTATAATGGGTCCCTGTCACTCCTATTCTGATTGGTCAATTCTCCTCCATAGGTTAGAATGGGCCACTGTCGCTCCTATTCTGATTGGCTGGTTTATGCCGACCAATCAGAATAGCTTAAACAATTTGAATTACTGTATTTCCCGGCAATTCTCTCTATTGCAATTCCTTATGTAGCGCCGGTCTCGGCGACAAACGCGTTGTTAGGGATTTAATTGATTTATTTTTAGAGAAGGTTTCAGCGCTTTATCTAATAATATTTTACACTTAATAAAAATTATTTTTTTTATTCATACTCCATGCCGCACGGCGCTGAGCGCCGAGATTGCATTGCGCCAATCTCTCCATAGACTACAATGGGAGAAGTAGCTCGCGCTCTGATTGGCCGAGATAGCCAAGCCACCGCTAGCTCAGCCAATCAGCTCTTTTCTGTATTTTTACTGTCTTTTGAACTGTCCCGCCTTTGATTTTGATTGGTCAAAACTTTTCCATAGGATATCATGGGTCTTTGTCGCTCCTATTCTGATTGGTCCATTCTCCTCCATAGCTTATAATGGGTCTTTGTCGCTCCTATTCTGATTGGTCAATTCTCCTCCATAGGATATAATGGGTCTTTGTCGCTCCTATTCTGATTGGCTGGTTTATGCCGACCAATCAGAATAGCGTACCGATTTTGAATTACTGTATTTCCCGGCAATTCTTTCTATTGCATTTCCCGATGTAGCGCCGGTCTCGGTGACAAACGAGTTATTATTGATAGAAGTGATTTATGTTTATAGAAGGTTTGAGCTCTTTTTGAGAGTGTATTTTACATGTAATAAAGATGTTTTCTAATTCATACTCCATGCCGCACGGCGCTGAGAGCCGAGATTGCATTACGCCCATCTCTCCATAGACTACAATGGGAGAAGTAGCTCGCGCTGTGATTGGCTGGGATAGCCAATCCACCGCTAGCTCAACCAATCAGCTCTTTTCTGCATTTTTACTGTATTTTGAACTGTCCCGCCTTTGATTCCGATTGGTCAATAGTTCTCCATAGGTTTTAATGGCTCACTGTCGCTCCTATTCTGATTGGCCGGTTTCTGCCGACCAATGAGAATAGATTTTAGAATTTGAATTACTGTATTTCCCGGCAATTTCCAATATCCTAATTCTTGATGTAGCGCCGTTCTAGATTTATGGAAAGTGATTTTTTATTTATGTATTTTTTATTTTTGATGTTTGAGCTCTTTTTCTGAGAATGTTTTCCGCCTTTATAAAGGCTATTTTTTTTATTCCTACTCCGCACGGACATCTTTAATGATTTATCACTGTTATCTAGCCTGTCTCGCATCGGAATACATGTGAGGCTCAGTCCCGCACAGCGCCCATGTCCCCGCACTGCGCCCATGTCCCCGCACTGCGCCCCACACACTGGCGAGACGCAGGGAACTTTTCCCCGTATGTATGAGTGCACCTCCTCGGACGGCGAATTTTAGGCGCAGCGCCGCACTGCGCCTAAGTCCCGCACTGCGCCTCAAACACTGGCGAGGCGCGGCAGACTTTTGCCCGCATGTATGAGTGCACTACCTCGGGCGGTGAATCATAGGCGCAGCGCCGCACTGCTTCTAAGTCCCGCACTGCGCCTCAGACACTGGCGAGGCGCGGCGGACTTTACATAGTATGTATGAGCGCGCCCCAGCGGCAACATAAATCAGGCGCAGATTTCGCCGGAAAACCGGCGGAAAGGTGTGCACCGACGTGGCGAGATTCATACACGTCGCCCTAAATCTCTAGCCAGTAAAGTGCAGCATAATTATGAGGGAGGTGGGGAATACTGAGATTTGGACCTATAAAACACATTGCCAGTCTCAAATCTGATGTACATAGCTGGGGATCAATTCTGGATTGAGCTGTGTTCCATGTTCTTTTCATCCTTCCCCCGGGATTTGGAAGCTGAAGCATTGTAAGAGTAAGAACTTTCTAAGTTTCTCCCTTTTATTTTATAACTGTTTGCTATGTATGTCATATTCTTTGTTATTGTATTTTTTCTATGTAAACACTGTAACTTGCTTGGTATTAAAATATTACAATACTTGAGTTCTTGTTTCTGTAAGAATCCATTACCTTGAAGAAGTTTTTTTTAACCCTGTAGCTGCTGGAGAGCAGTGAGGTAACTCGTTAACCATTTTTAAGTGTTTTTAAGTATTTTTGAATCAGAGTCCTTCCCTCTGATTTACTTTCTTTTTGAGTATTGAAGGAAGGTGGTGGCAGCGGATAATTTGGGGTGCTGGAACTGTCTTGGGTGTGTTTTGTGCTTGATCTGTCACCTGAGTGAGAGGTACATGCCAGTGGAATAAATCAACTCCATTACAGTGGCCCCCAGCCAGGTGCTGGTGAGTGGGTACGTGACAAATAAACCAATTTGTCACATACCAATTTTTCTTCTAGACAGGGGCCTTCTGCATTTCTATAAAACAGGTGCAGGAGCAGAATTTTAAATACATAGATACTAATTTTTTATTTCCTACTATATACATAATAAATAAATAAAAACCACAAAAAATGTTCAATGCCTTCAAATACAATGTCCAGTCACATTATCATGACCACCAGCTAATATCCAGAGTAACCTAGGTGTGCAGCTTGGACAGCAGCTAGACGAGCTGGGAGTGACTTAATAAGTTGTAGTATAATCTAAGACGGTTTACAAATAATGCAAATGTAGCACTGCCCAGTCCGATACGGAAGCTTCCTCCACGCTCTCATATAGTCAACAATTCCAATAGTAGCAGGCTGTTCAACTCTTAAAAATTCTCATACTTTATTTTTCAAACATCCTAAAAACACCAACATTTTTTCATCATGTAGATCATAGAACTTAAAATAAGTCCACAAAGTCCATTTGTAGTAAGCAGTTTCCACTGCTAGTGTCCAAGTGAGGGTAGCTACTGATTGATGCCGAGTTGCATACCTGCAACGTTTCGAGGGCAGTCCCCTTGATAGGTTGTCTCAGGTATCTGGAGTCACAGCTGCTGGTGGGTGCATAGGGGAAGATCCATGTAGCCAACACCACCATATGTGGTCTCCTAGAGGCTCAACTGGATTCAAGTCTGGGGAATTAGAGGGCCAGGATAATTACTTGGGAGTCATGGTCATATTTTCCCAACTAATGTCAGACATTTCTAGCCATGTGACATATTACATTGTCTTGCTGGAAGAGCCCATCTGCCCCAGAGAAGACAGTGAGCATGTATGGGTGTACTTGATGGAGTCATATTCAAATCGGTTGAAAGTGTGTCCTCCCTCATGAATACCTTAAAAGCTTTCCTCAGTTCATAATGCTGCCACCACTAGCTTCTGTTCTTCCACCAATGGTTGCAGTGTGTTTGTTCTCTGATGTTTCTCACTTGACATGCCATTGGCCATTTGTTTGATGAAGCAGGAAGCATGACTCATTGGAGAAGACAACCCTTTGCCAATCAGGGGAGGTCCAATTTCCTATACTGACATGAAAATTGAAGTCTTTTCTACCCATGAAACTTTATTAGCGGAGTACAGTTACCATTCATCTGCTGCATACTCGTCAAGTATTTTTTCGATCTAAAAATCAGGGAAATCCTAGTTCAGTATGTAACTCTATCCAATAGTCCCCCTATCCTGGGAGGGAAACCAGGTTTCGACTTCTTCTTGTCAACAAATAACCCACTGCCCTTTTTACAATACTAGTCTATTACCATTAACTAATTCCAATCCAAGTAATCCGAATTCAACTTCTGGCCCAATTATTCAACCCATCGGACAAACCACCACCAAACCTCCCTCTGATGTCACCGTCACTCTCAATAAGTTACAACTACCATCGAGAAAATTTAAAAAGAACATGCTTTACGATTGACAGATTCTCCTTTAAGTATACCTTGACTATGTCACCGTCACCATCTCCATCGAAGAATCCAGAGTTTCCTCCTCTAACCTTATCAATTTAAATGAAGCTGATACTACCACTTATATGGTTTATAATAACTCCCTTGCCCAGTCCAATTCAGATGACTCCTCTGATTCTCTTAATAATACGGTAGTTCCATGTACCAGTATTGACACAGCAATTCAATTCCTCCTCTCCCAAAACCCTGGGATAATAGATAACATGAAACCACACTCATCGGCAATTGTGCCTTTTTTTAGGACTCGGCTCTCTAACACATTTTATGGTCCAAACTCCACCCATGCGCACCAAACCAAAAGAGAAAAGTTGCAGAAGAGGGATCATATCCTGCATTTGCGCCAGGCTCAAACAACAAAAAAGGAAAACTTTAACATGTTCAAAATCTTCCCCCTCTCCCAGCCCTATTTATAATATTTCCAAATACTCTTTAAAAAAAGACAAAATATCTCTGATCAATAAAGGGATATCTTACTGCCTCATGTAATCCTCAGATTCCTTTGAGCTTTACATGGCTTACAAAATCTGTAAACTGACCCTTATAAGGCACTTTCAAATGGAAAAAGGACTGAAAATACCCATTCCAATCCTGTCACAGTACCAACAAAAGAAGGAAAACACTCACAGAGACATCACCTTCAAATTTGTTTAGATCTGGTGGCCGTACATTTCTGTAAAAATTTTAAGGACACCACTGTACAAAAATAAAACTGCCATATCCCCAAAAATTTGACGAACAACGAAAAGCTTTAAAAACCCTAAGAAACAACAAAGATATTGTTATCTGGGCTGCTGATAAGGGAGGGGACAACATAGTTCTGGACTACAACTGCTATCACCATGAAACTTATATTTTGATCAGAAAAACTATGGATTTATAACAGGAGATCCTTTTTGGAATCTAAAAAAAAATATTATTGCTTCTAGAAGACGCTGGAGCCAGTGGTTCCCTATCTAAGGAGTAAAATACTTTTATCATGATCCAGGCTTCTAAAAATTTTTTTTTTTCTATCAAATCCCAAAGCTTTATAAGAAAGCCATCCATCCCCTTGATCGCCTGATAACATTGGGCATTGACAGCTCAATTGGTAATCTAACCCATTATCTGGAAATTTTTTTGCAAGTATACGTTAAACAACTTAAAAGCAACCTTAGACACTCAGATACACTAATTGCCAATTTGTTTTCTACCACATTCCAAACGGAATATATTTATCACTATGGATGTCAGCGTTTTATAGCAACATGAGCCATATACAGGGTTTATCGTGTACCAAAAAGTATTTTGTGAAAGATCTATCACTCACAGAGGAACAAATCACCTTTCTACTAGCTGACTTCAATAATAATTTTTTTCTGTGATTGGGACCAGGGTGACCCTATCATATACCAATCTTGGGTTGTTTTGATAAGAAATCTGTGTATATGTAATGTCACTAAAAAGACATGGAGGATTTTATTGCATCTCTAAATGGCAACTCTTGGGGTATTAAGATTACTCCAAAAGTTTGGAGATTGAGATAGACTATTTAGATCTTGTCAGACTGATACATCACAACAACTTTCTTCAAACCCCATGGATGCTAATAGTTTTCTAGATTTCTACAGTTCCCATTTGCATAAATAGAAAACTTACATGTCTTTTGGGCAACTAAGGTACATGTGGAAAAACTGTTGTCACAGGTGGGCCTGCGACCCCCGTCCCGGGTCGCAGGCACACCCGTGGTCCCCGCACGAGCGGCGCCGCCGCCTGCATGTCGGGCGATGGCCACGTTCACCCTGCCGGCCGGGTCCCCTCCTACTTACCCGGCCGCGCTCCTGCTGCAGCTCCTGTCTCCCGGCGCGCGCGTCCCCGCTCTCCAGGGCTCGCGCGTGCCGCCTCTGTGAAATTTAAAGGGCCAGTGTACCGTAATTGGGTATTGCCGGTCACTGCCCTTATTTAAGTCTGCCCCTTCTTGAGTCTTGTTGCCGAATCTTTAGTGCCTATAGCCTATAGAGAAAGCGTTCCAAGCCTTGTTCTGATTTACCGTGTACCGTACCATTTGCTTCCGTTCCTCGACCACGCATCTTGCCGCCTGTCCTGACCTCCTGCCTGTCCCCGACTACGAGCCTGCCTGACAATTCTGCACCCTGCTACTCCTCGGCTGCCTTCGCAAGAAAGTCACGTCAGGGGTAGTGACCTGGTAGACTCCCGCCGCAGCAAGTCCATCCCGCTTTGCGGCAGGCTGTGGTGAAAACCGGGACCTACTTAGATTCCGCTCCCTGGCGTGGCTTACGCCATCGCTTGCGGCGGGCCAGAGGATCCACTATCTCCGTCCGTGACAACTGTACCTATAATTCAGATTTTCTAGATGATTCAGCTGTAGCAGGGACACTCATTAAACAATCCATTCCAAGAGCGAGTGAAATGTCCCAACAGGAATGTATAAAAAAAGATTTCTCCTAACAATTAAGAAGAATTCTCCATCAATAATGATAACAGCAATAACAACAATTAAAATAAAAAAAGATCAAACTTCGTAACCTGGTATACTTCAACACATAAGAAAATCAGATCTATTCTGGAGAAACATTGGTCAATTCGAATGAATGAACGCTTCTTAAAGAATGATTTTACACCTAATCCTCTTGTATTCTGTAGGGCCATTACCATAAAACATATAGTGGCCCTCAGCAACATCAAGCAACATCTATGTTCAGTTGGAATAAAAAACACTCCCATAGGCTGTTATAGATATAATAAAAATCAATACATGACCTGCCCCATGATTGCCCTGGGCAAAAAAAAGTTTTAAATCCTCCAGAATGGATGAACTTTTTAGTATAAAACACATCATAAGCTGTGATCTATCTGTTAGAGTGCCCTTGGGCCGAACTATGCAGCAAGTCAACAAACCTATGAATAATCATCGGCTAAATATCAGAAACATTTTTTAGGTTATGTAGTGTATCAAGACATGTAGCAGAGGCCCATAATGGTGAATAAGCTTCAATTTCTCTGATATTAATAGACCATGTTCCATAACATACTCCAAAATGATACAAAACATTAATAAGACGTGAGATGTTCTGGATTTACCAGCTCCAGTGTTTGAACCCACTGGGCCTTAATGAGGTAAATGAATTGATACACTGATCAAACACTGTAGCTGCTCCGCTGTAGCATGTTGGTTCACCCTCACACACCTTTGTAGCAGACAGTGACCTGTCACATCAATGACAGTTGTCGCTCCACAGTTTCCACATTGCTTATTTGAAATGGCGCCATTTGTCCACTCGTGATACATTTTCACCACAGCAGCAAACAGTTTCTTTTACACATGACAGCTATAAGGGATATGTGTGCAGACAGCCGATGGCACACATTATATAACCACCAAGCCAGCTCATGACATGATTGCCTTCACAAGCTATGCTTTTCCGCAGTGGTCAGGTGTTTCTGATTTAAAGTTTCGAATCCAAAGATGCCTGTGGAATTAAAGAATAGCATTCTGGCTATGTTCAGCCACCACTGGAGGAGGCATGGGATCCTACAGCATTTTGTGATATGATTGAGATTCATATTCCCAGTAATTGTCTATGCTGTCTCTTTTAATGGCTGCAGACAGCCAGAAATAAATAATTTAATTATATCTGTCTAGCTACAGTATTAAACAAAATAACAGAGCTCTGACCACTAGAAGGATAGATGAAGAAATAAGCTTAGAATTTTGGACCTAAAAGTAACATGGTATTAAATGTCCTCTATCTGATGTAGCAAAGATCCTCTATAAATAACAACTCCCACTCTGGGGCATGTGGCACACTTTGAACTGAATAGATTGCCTATTGATATCAGCTGGCAGCACCTTCCATCTTTACTAAGTGGTAACACTGCTGGTGTTAAAGGATGTAGATGGTATTAGGCACAGGCATGCATACTTAAAGGGTTTTTCTCACCACAGGCTTTTGCAGATATGAGCTCTTTCTCTGTCTTACAGCTTCAAATCCAAGGGTGGGTTTCTCCTTCCACTAGGCGTTTCTTCCCTCACTGAAGACTGGTGACACCATCACACCCTCTCCCTGCTCCCTCCTGAGTCATCATCATTCTGTGTGAGCAGTGGGAGAGAGAGAATTTCACAGCTCTGCAGACCTCCTGCAATGGTCAGCTCTCATGCCTGCAGAGATGTCACCTCCCTCCACAAGCTCCTTGTAACCAGAACACCTGTATTAGTGTAAACTGTTATAAATGCAGCATTCCCTTCTCTATCAGGAGGAGGTACAGGGAGAACAGAGTGTATAAGACTCTGTTAAATGGGGAGGAGAGTGAATCTAACAGCTAGAGACTCGGTAATTGCCCAGATTCTTCACATAGAGCTATCACTAGGAGAGGAGCATAGGCTCAGGCAACCTTTATTACACAGTCATAGACAGCACCTAGAACAGTTCCAGTTTCATTTTACACAGCTCAGAGGGGAGTGCAGGCATCCAAGCACAGCACAAGGGGTGTGTCCCAATCAGGGCTGAACTAAATATCAGGCAGTCAATCACAGCACGGGGGCCGTGTCCAATCCATGGGGGTTGAACTAAATATCAGGCAGCCAATCACATGAAAAGGGGCATGGGCGTGGCCCAACCTCAGGCTGCAGTTTTAGGTGTAGAACACAGATTAGCTAATAGCTGCTATACTAAATTATTTAGGTAATACAAACCAATTGCAAAAAATACTTATTTTTACTGTCCCTATTAATACAGATATGATCTTAGTAGCAAGAAAACTCCTTTAAATACGGTATGAATTGAATTTCTTCCCTCTTTTACAGTTTTTTTATTGTGGTTGTGGCTAAAGTGGAACAGGTATGTGAGAAGATGTTGAAAATACCAGCCCAAAAAGCATTTGAGGTGAATTTCAGACTCAAAGGGGCTTTCCAGGTGTTATTTTCTAAATAAATTTAAGTTACTGGGGGCTGCAAAAGAAAAAAAAAAACAAATTCATACTCACCTTTGTAGCTATGGAACAGATGTAAATATATATGTGAGAATGATTACTTTAATTTTGTTTCAGCCCCAGTATCTTAAGTTTATTCAGGAAAAAACAACTTGACATCTCCTTTAAAAGTGTACAACTTTAACAAAAAAAACTATTTTTTACGCACATTAGTATTTACCTTGATGGAAAGGTTTCACTAAGTTTTCGTCTTTAGTCTCAATTTCTTTATTTATGTCCTGCATGCTGGATGTAAGATCTATGGGGGACATGTATGAATGGGGATGCAGCAGTTTTCTGCCGTGATTTGCGCCAAATAAACTGTCGTTGCCCCTGTCCCACATATTTTTAAAAAGTCTTTCACTAAAAAGTGTTGCAGGTCTGACATCCTCGACAGTTTTTTCTGTGACAGTTTTTAAGGGATAGTGTCGCGCCACATTCATAAGATTAGATATATTTATGTATATGGCTTGACAGAATGTGGTGTAAAAGTGTTGGGGGGGGTTATAGGACAGGCAGTAATGGATTATCTATATATCTATCTGTATATATATATACAGTATATATAATTATTCTTATATTTTATTCTTAATCCTCTGCTGCTTGCCCTATAAACCCCCCTGCCGCCAAGGGATGTTCTATCACTGTCTTTTCCTGCACAAAGGCAACAGACCACCTGATGTGCAGGAACTTCACTGATGCCCCATCCATGTTTTCTGCATCGATGAGTGGCCAGGAGCACCTCTTGGCAGAGATAAAAAGTAGGCACATTGCTATATAAGTGGTGCATTTCCTTCATTTTTAGGTTTGGTGGGAGTCCCACAGATTGGACCCTGGACTATAATATTGGGATGGACATCACTTTTTAATATAAGCAATTCTTCTTAATAAGGAAAATATAATAATTAGAGATGAGCGAGCAGTAAAAAGTCTAGAACCTCGAACTTCAGTGGGTTCGGTTCGAGGTTCTATTCAAACTAGAACTCCATTAAAGTCAATGGGAGAAGAAGTTCTGGTTTATTTTTATACCTATACAGATGAGGAGAAGCTGTAATTATCACCCATAACAGTAAACTGGATACGTGGAACAACTTAGTGAAGAAAATTTGGCTCTAAGAGTGACAGAAAAAACATTGAGAGGCTAAAATACTTCATTCCTTTTAATGGCTAACTGAAAAGATGTGGACAGCTTGGACGCAGGGGTGTAGCTATAGGAGGTTCATCGGTAGCAGCTGCTACTGGGCTTTGCATCCTGAGGGGGCTTTGGGCACGGAGTATGATTTAGCAAATCCAAGCACTCGGTATACTATATATCCATGTATATGAGAGTTAGTTGTTATGTGAGCCTGCAAATGTTGCCAAATAACAGCTTCGGGGTGTGTGAATGATGCAGCCAGCAATACCAAACTCCCTAACTATTGATGTCTATGGAGAGGAAAATGCTGTCTAACTAACTAAGTTTTATTTGATTTAGTTGCATGGTGCCCTGAAACAGTTAATAGACGACTGACAGCAGCCCTGGCTACCATTGCACCCACTATAACTACGGCCCTGAAAGCTGAACCTCCGTGTTCCCTGTTGGGATGTTCTTGTTGCCACCACATATATGACATCTTCTTGGGCCCTGGGGAAAAAAAGTGATAGGGGCTCCTGCCAATTACCAGTGCCATTTCCAATACCGTGTCTTCTTATGTGTCAAGTGGGCCCCGTATGCAGCTGCTATTGCTGTACCTGCTGTAGCTACGCCATCCTCATCTTTTCAGATAGCCATTGAAAGGAATTAATTATTTTAGCCTGTGAATTTTTCTGTGACTCTTAAAGCCAAATTGTCTTCACTAAGATGTACCATGTATCCAGTTTACTGTTGTGGATGGTAATTCCAGCTTCTCCTCACATGTTGCGGTTTAAAAATTAACCTGATCATCTTCTCCCATTGGCTTCAATGGGGCTCGACAATTGATCGAAATCGAGATCTGCATGATATTCTTCAAAATCTGTAATCGAATCGATCTAGATTTTTTCACTGATTGCTCATCACTACTTGCTGGTCATCTAGCACACAGACGACACTGATGTAAATGTTTATGAATGGTCTGACATGACACTTGGTTGCCTATCACCTCCCTTAAAAATGCCTGGAGTTGTGTGCCATTCATCATTTGGTTCCGCAGGGCGTTTACAATGAGGCGGTCATCAATGCGTGATGTAGCCAAAGGACGTCTACTTCTTTGCCTTTCTGTGACTCTTCCAGTCTGTCTGTATCTCTGTTACAACCTGCTGATGACATTCTGTGACTCTCTAAGCTCAGTGGCTACTTCTGTGTAAGAGCATCCTGCTTGAAGCCTTGCAATTGCAAGACACTGTTGATCAATTGTGAGGTGTTGTTTTGGCCTCATGATGTAAAAATGTGAACAGCAAGATGAGGAGGACTGTTTCACCCCTTACCGCCGGAGCCAGTTTTGTCCTCTCTGGCATGTGTCACTTTATGTGAGAATAACTTTTTGACACTTTAACCTATCCATCTGATTCAGAGATTGTTTTCTCGTGACACATTGTGCTTTAAGGTAGTAAGAAATTTTGGTCCAAAAAAAATGCTTGTTTATTTGTGAAAAATATCAAAGTATCGTGAAAAATTTGAAAAATTTACCAACTTCAGACTTCAAAAATTTCTGCCTGTAAGACCGATAGCTATTCCACTCAAAATAGTTTATAACTAGCATCTACCATATGTCTACTGTAGGTTGGCATAATTTTTTTTAAAGTCTTTTTTTTTTTTTAACAACATTAGGTGGCTTAGAAATTTTGTAGTAATTTTACAATTTTCAAGAAAATTTGCAATATACATTTTTTAGGGACCAGTCCAGTTCTAACGGGACTTTGATTGGCCTGTATGTTAGGCACCCCATAAAGGACTTCATCTAAGAAACTACACCCCTTAAAGTATTCAAAACAGCATTTAGGAAGTTTATTAACCCATTAGGTGTTTCACAGGAATTAAAGCAAAGTGGAAGTGAAATTTCACTTTTTTTGCAGATTTTCAATTTTTATCCATTATTCACAAGAATACGGTAAATGTGATCAGGGAAATGCAACTTAATATTGATTCCCCAGACTGTTCCATTATCTGAGATATCCCATATGTTGGCCTAGTGCACGATTTGGCTCAACCACAAGCCCCAGAGTAGGAGGAGCACCTACTGGACTCTGAGGTCTCATTTTCATTATGATTTTATTTAGGTGCCATTTCAGGTTTTCGGAAGCCCTAAGGTGCTAAAACTTAATAAACTCCCCTAAAAAGACCCATATTGGGAACTACACCCCTTAAGGAATATATCCAGGTGTGTAGTGAGTATATCGACCCCACAGGTGTGTCACAACATTTTTTAGTGTTAGGCTGTGAAAATGAAAAAAAAATTTTTCCCAACAATCTGGAATTTTAGCTGAAAATGTTTAATTTTTACAAGAAATCCTGGTAAAAAAGCACCCAAAATTTTGTTACACAATTTCTTCCAAGTTCTGCAATACCTTACCTTGTGGGTGTAAACTGCTGTTTGGGTGCATGGCAGGGCGTATAAGGGAGGGAGTGTTATTTGGCTTTTGGTGGGGTCATGTCGCATTTGCAAAGCCCCCAAAGTACCAGAACAGGTGAAACCTTCCAGAAGTCGCCCCATTTTGGATTCAGCATCCCTCGGGGATCTCATCTAGGGGTGTATTGTGCATTTAAGGTGCACGGGTGTTCCATAGTTTTTTTTTTTTTGCATTGGGCTATGAAAACGGGGAGGGAGGGGGGAACGCAATTTCGCCATTGTTTTTTATGCTGCAATTATACAGTGTTCGCCGTGCAGTGTAAATGACGTGATAACCTTACTATGGGGGTTGGTACAATTGCAGTGACATGAATTTTATATAGTTTTTTTATGTTTTATTACTTTTACACAATAGAAACAGGTCTATAAAAAAATTGCGTTTTTATGTTGTTCTGATAGCCATAACTTTTTCAGTTTTCTGTATACGGAGCTGATTATGGGCTTGTTTTTTGCAGGATGAGTTGACGTTTTTTATTAGTACCATTATGGGGTGCGTATGACGCTTTAATCACTTTTTATTAAGGTTTTGGTGAGACATTTTGAACAAAATACAGCATTCCTGGTAAGGTTTTTTATTTTTATTTTTTACAGCGGTCACCGTGCGGTATAAATGACATGCTAGTATTAATCAGCAGGTCGATACGATGACAGCGTTACCAAATTTGTATATTTTTTTATGTTTTTTTATTTTTTTTTGTTTAGGGCCCCAGATAGTACTGCCCTATTGGCACCTCTGGCATCCCTTTTACAGTGGCCGGACCCCAAAACCAGCAAAAATGCCATTATGGACATTTAGAATAAAATTAGCAAGAAGAAATGACCATTTCAAACAAGATTTTAGTGAATAGGACATTGACTATCGCTGTATTTTACAACAGCATGACCCCAAAACCAGCACAGATGTACCCTTATGTACACTCAAAATAAAAATTCACAAGAAGAAATTGACTATTTCAAACAAGATTTTTTCAAATGCTGCTGCTGCTATGGCTACTTGCCATTCTACTGCTGTCACGTTGCTGACGTTGTTAAATCATAACATTAGAACGTGAAGAAGATGCAACAGATGTCTCCAGTTGGTCAATGAGCCCTGCCTCAAATTCCTGCATTCTACTGACAATTTGGGTGGGTGGAATGAAAGTGCTGACTTTTGATTTGTAATGTGGATCAAGGTGGGTGGCCACCCAGTAACCGTTGTTCATTTTGATTGCCTTGAGGCATGTGAAATAAATGAGTATGTGAAATAAGTTTTTATTTTTTACAGCGGTCACCGTGCGGTATAAATGACATGCTAGTATTAATCAGCAGGTCCATACGATTACAGCGATACCAAATTTGTATATTTTTTTATGTTTTACTGCTTTTACACAAAAACACTTTTATTCAAAAAAGAAAACACCTTTTTGCATTGCTATAGTCTGAGAGCGATAACTTTTTTATTTTTCTGTGCACTGAGCTGTGTAGGGGCTTGATTTTTGCGGGATGAGGTGACGTTTTTATTGGTATAACTTTTTGGGGGAAAAGAGTTTTTGATCAATTTTAAATCAATTTTTGGGAAGGCAGGGTGAAGAAAATATTGCAATCCAAGAAGTGTTTTTTATTTTTATTTTTAGCAGCGTTCACCGTGTATCCATGACCAGTTAGCTTTACTCTCTGGGTCAATATGATTACGGCGATACCCAAGTGTTTTATTGTGTAAAAAAATATTTATGCATCGCTATCTTCTGAGAGCCATAACTTTTTTTATTTTTACGTATTCAGAGACATGTAAGGATGTTTTTTTTGTGGGATGAACTGACGTTTTAATTGGTACAACTTTGGCATTTATATTCGTTTTTGATCGCTTTTTATTCCATTTTATGTGCTGCAGGATGAACAAAAATCGCAATTCTGTGACTGTTTTTTGTTTTTAGGGCGTTCACTGTACGGGTTAATTAATGTGACAGATTTATAGGGTGGGTCATTATGCATGTGACGATACCAAATATTTATTTTTGATCTTTTTTGGGGATTGGCGTTTGTAAAGGGGAAAAGGGCAGTGTACGTGTTTTTTATTTTATTTTTTGTGTTTGTGTTTTACTTTATTTTTCACATTTTTTTCACTTTCCCCAGTGGGCATTTGTAACCTCAATGGTCAAATTGCTGTTACAATGGTAGACCTGTACACAGCGTTGCTGCTGTGTACTGGTCGCCATGGTAACTGCGATCACCATGTCCACAATACATTGTGAGCATGGTGACGTCACCAGACTACCTGGATGCTTTCTGAATGCACCGAGGAGTTGGGTAAGAGACCAGCGAGCGGCATCTCTGCCGCTCGCTGCGCCGGATCGCAGGCAGCAGGAGCTCACTCCTCCTGCCTGCAGCTTCGATGTCGCGACCATGATAGGTCACGACATCGAAGGGTTAATCACCTGTGGCCGGGGCTCACTCCGGCTGGGGTTGATGCGGCATGAAGCCAGCGGTAATTTACCACTGGTTCCATGTCGCAATCGTGCGCGGTTTGCCTGTAAGCCCGCACGATGGCCAGGACGTATGCATACGTCCATTTGCAGAAGCGCACTTCCCGCTAGGACGTATGCATACGCCCAATGTCGGGAAGTGGTTAAATTCCAACTCAAATTGATCCTCTAAATTTATTGAATGATTCAGGGATCAAACATCTGTTCCTATTTTTAACATATCACTGGGCCCCTTTTTGATTAGGGCCCCAGATAGTACTGCCCTATTGGCACCTCTGGCATCCCTTTTACAGTGGCCTGACCCCAAATCCAGCAAAAATGCCATTATGGACATTTAGAATAAAATTAGCAAGAAGAAATGACCATTTCAAGATTTTAGTGAATAGGACATTGACTATCGCTGTATTTTACAACAGCATGACCCCAAAACCAGCACAGATGTACCCTTATGTACACTCAAAATAAAAATTCACAAGAAGAAATTGACTATTTCAACAAGATTTTTTCACTGCTGCTGTGGGGGCTATGGCTACTTGCCATTCTACTGCTGTCACGTTGCTGACGTTGTTAAATCATAACATTAGAACGTGAAGAAGATGCAACAGATGTCTCTATTGTTGTCTTTTATAGTGACCTGACCCCAAAACCAGCAAAAATGCCCTCGTGGACACTCAGAATAAAAATAGCAAGAAGAAATGACTATTTCAAACAAGATTTTTCTGTATAGGACATTGACGATCGCTGTCTTTTACTGCAGCATGACCCCAAAACCAGCACAGATGCCCTTATGGACCATCAGAAAAAAAATAGCAAGAAGAAATTGAGAATTTCAAACAAGTATTTTTTCAATGCTACTGCTGCTACGGCTACTTGCCATTTTACTGCTGACGGTGTGTCACCGTGACATTCGAGCGTGAAGAAGACACAACAGATGTCGCGAGTTGATCAATGAGCACGGTCTCAAATTCCTGCATTCTACTGTCAATGTTGGTGGAAGCAATTTGCTGACTTTTGATTTGTAATGTGGATTAAGGAGGGTGGCCACCCAGTAATTCCTGTTCATTTTGAGTGCTTTGATGCGTGGATCATATTGCAGGTAATGTAGCATCAAAGCAGTCATGTGAGATAAAGCCAGGATTTCCCAAACCTCGGGGTCGAGGGGCACTTAACAGATCTTCCTCTTCAAATCTGTGTCAAAATCTTACCACTGCAGGGACATCGGCACCTTCGGTGTCCAGCCATGCCTCATCCTCCTCCTCCGCTTCCTCTTCCTCAGGATCACCACATCCCTGGCTAGCCTCATACGCTGTATTCTGAGAGCTAAAGTGATGCCCTGCACCAGCCCTGGACCCCGAACCACCGCCTAAAGAAGACCTATAAAGTTGGGAAACTGTTGGGCCTTCTAGATCCGACAGCGAGTAAGGATCTGTGTCCGCATCTGTGTCCGACCCTCCTCCATCACTGCTATGACCTGCTAAATCAGAGTGTCTAACACTTGTTCCAGTACAAATATCACCACAATTGTCATGCTGACAAGGGCATTGTCCCTACTGACCATTTTGGTGGCATCATATAAACTGGCAAGGATGGTGCAGAGATCTTTCACCTGCCTCCACTCACTATGGCTCAACACCCCTAGGTCCACACCACTGCTTGTCAGGCCATGAACCACTTTATACTGTACAATGGCATTACCCTGCTGCCACAGTCGCTAGAGCATGTGGAGGGTGGAATTTCAGCGTGTTGCCATGTCAGCAGTGAGACGGTTGATGGGGAGGCCAAGATGAAGCTGCAGTGCAGCCAGTCGGGCCAAAGCAGGGTGCGAACACCAGAAGTGTGAGCTCAGACCTCGAGCCTTATTCAGCAGGCAGTCAAGACCCGAGTACGGCTGTAGTAATTTCTTCACCACCATGTGAATGACGTGTGCCAGGCAATGGATGTGCGCAAATCTACCGATCTTAAGGGCAGCAAGAAGATTTTTCCCGTTGTCGCACACTACCTTGCCTGATGCCAGGTTTTTTGGACCCAGCCACTGGTTGATCTCGTTGTGCAGAACTGTCCACAGCTCTTGACCTGTGTGTTGATGGTCTCCAAGACACATTAATTTCAACATGGCCTGGTTTCTCTTGGCACGTGATGCTACCCATGGAGCTGGGGGATCTGGAACCTGCACCATCCCAGCAGTGTGGAAGAGTGTCTGCTGAGCCTGAGACCCACCATCATCACAAGAGACACTGTCATGTACCCAACTCACCCAGTGAGCCATCACTGAGATGTAATGCACTTGACCGTGCTTACTAGTCCATGTGTCTGCTGTCAGATGGACTTTTGTGGACGCAGATGCAGCCAACACACTGGAGATTTTTTTCAGACACATGGCTGGCCAGTGCACGGATGGCTTTTCTGGAAAAGAAATGCCTGCTAGGCATCTGATATTGGGGGCATGCCAGGGCCATGACGTGGCAGAACCCATGTGTGTCCACCAGTCGGAAAGGCAACATTTCCAAGGCCAATAGCTTGGCAATACCAACATTCAGGCTTTTTGCTTTAGGATGTTTGGCGTGAAAGCGTTTCTTATGCTCCCACACCTGGTACACAGAAGGCTGGTTGCTAAACTGGCCGAATGTACGACGTGCAGGTCAAACTGGTGGAAGGAGAAGGGGTAGGTTGTTTCTCTGGTGGTACTGGTGGTAATCGGGTGACAGTGTCTGGCGCTTTCTCATGCCGCTCCAGGACATGGGCAGCGAGGACCGTTTGGGTTTTTGGGAAGGGGGCAGAGAGGAGAAGGAGACAGAGGTGTCACAGTGGTTGGAAGCCCAAACCCCTGTGTGGCCTTTTTTCTCCACTGTTTCCCTCCAATCAATCATCTTTTAGATGCAGTGCCTATCTTTTTTGTGGTGGTTTAACTTATAGATTCCTTCCTCTACTGCTGGTTGACGGAAAACCCGGCATATGAGGTCGTGGGCAAATCTTAGGTTGACCGAAAAAAGGCCCGGTTCACGGGGCCTTGCCCATTTCGATGGTGAAAATGGAATACTGTTTCTGTGCACCACGCCCAGGGCTTTTGAATTAATGTCACGGCTTGTGCGCCCGCCTGTCCCTTTCTAAGGCCGACCCCACTGATGTTGGGGGCCAAAGGGAAGACATTTTCGGGAAAAACCTCTATATCACATGATTTCTTTTGAGGTTTTCCGTGCAGAATGCTTCACAAGCTGCCCCCAGAACAAGTGCCCCCCCCCCCCTCAAAAAAACCTGCAAAACAAGTTTTGGTCAATGAAAAGTTTCAGTATGAACTATACCAAGTGATTTCCCGAGAGATTTCCTTAACAGTGTTTGCTACACAAGCTGGCCCCAGAACCAAGCAACCCCCTCCCTCAGAAACTGCAGCAAGGAAGTTTTGGGCAATGCACAGATACAGTATGCAGCTATATCCAAGTGATTTCTTTTGAGAGATTTCCGTAACAGTGTATGCTGCACATGCTGTCCCCAGAACCAAGCCGCCCCTCCCCTCAGAAACTGCAGCAAGAAAGCTTTGGGCAGTGCAAAGATACAGTATGCAGCTATATCCAAATCTCTGACTAAACTTCTAAAAATTCCCTAATCTTGCGTACCCCTATCCTAACTAATCTTTTTAAGACCCTTTTCTGTGGTGAAACCCCGGGAAAAGGTGTCTCCCTATTTAAAAAAAAAGAGCAGAAGAAGCAATCGTTCGGGCTCACATCGGGAAGCTAAGGCGTTCAGCAGGAAGTGCTGTGACATAGATAAAAACGGTAATTTTTTAGCAGCCAAAAAGGGCTTACACCCCCACTGGTGTTTTTTTTCTTGACACCCTCTTGTTACAGATTGACGCCACCAAAAATCAGAAGCTGGAAAAGGGGTTGCGATTGACTCCCATCACGATTTTGATCAGTTTTTAAGAAAAAAAAATCAGATAGAATCGAATCACGGAAAATGTTTTTTCTCTTTAAATAGCTCACAATACCTGAAAGGGTCCCTGACAGATCCTGGCCTGACTGCGCATACCCCTTCCGATTTCTCCAGCATCCTGGCGGCCATCTTTCGCTCAGAGTAAAATTGATTTTCAGCATTTTTCACTTTTCCCAAATGAGATTAATAAAAACTAACATTAAATTTATATAGAGAAAACGTTTTCATCATTTCCTAATTATCACACAGGCGTTTTCCCATGAAAATGTAACATAATATGTAAAAAAAAAGGGAAATTCAACCATTCACAATGGTAGCACAGCTCTCCTCCTCCTTGCAAAATGTTTTTTCTCATGCCTATAAGGGTTTCTCCCCTAGAAGTAAATGAGTCATCCCCTGTTCCAGGCCCCTTATCATGTGCAGCAGTAAAGTTTAGCTGCCCCTATGATCATATACAGGGAAAAAAATTAAAAATTACCTGTTTATTTTATAAAAAAAATATTATGAAATTTTTCCCTTTAAAACCCCTTCATGACATTTCACATCAGGCTTTAGGGTGAGGAAGGGTTCCGACAAATTTGATGTCCCTTTGAATTGTGCCCTTTGTACAAAAGGGTTTTAACAGAGGGTACAGCCCCTTTGGCTCCATTGGGGACTCTACGGGCCGTGATTGCCATGACACCCTGAAGCCTTTGTCAAGGGCATGGCCGGGGCATCCTTAACTACAGTTTGTAATACATTTTTCAACCATCATGTCCCAAATGTTTTAATACAAGCGAAAAATTAATTGCTGATTAACCCCCTATGGGGACAAGTAAAAAAAAAAAAAGTAAAACATGCACACCCCCATTAAAATTCCCCTTACAAAATTTGGGTATTGCTGTTGTGTAAATCCCCCTTTAAAACCGTCATTTTATTAAACAAAAGTAAAGCCAAATTTTGCTTTTTATTTGCTTAACTTGCTGTTTAAAATCAATAAAAAGTGATATAAACCCCAAAGTGGTGCCAGTAAAAACATCAATTTAGCTGGCAAAGAAAGCCCTTATACAGTTTAGTCAACAGAAAATTAAAAAAGGCATAGCTATTAAAATATAGCGATGCATTAACACATTTTTTTTAAAGTGCTATACAGTAAAAAAAATATTATTGGATGTCGCTGTAGTTGTTTCAACCAACAGAGTAAACTAACAAGTCATTAATACGGCACTACTAAAAAATGAATCACAAAGTGTTCAAAAACGCATGCTTATCCTAACAGGACCAATAAAAATGTCAACCCATCCTGCAAAAAACAAGCTCCTACACAGCAATATTTACAAAAAAAATAAAACAATTAGGGTCTCAAAAACAAAATATACACAAACGTTTTTAGTTTATTGAAAAAAGTGTTTTTACTATGAATTTTACTAGGCAGTAAAGCATAAAAAATTTTTAAAAATTTTTGGACTGGCCAAAATTTTAAAAACCACCTGTTTAAGTAAAATTACCTTTTTAAAATTTGCTTTGGTGAGCACTAAAAAACAAAAACACTACCAGAAGTGTTGCATTTTGTTCATCCCACCTCCCAAAAACCTTAATAAATGTGATCAAAGAGCCCATATAAAACCCCAAAAACCCGGACCCATCCCCAAAAAAATTTCAAGTCTTTATAAACATTTCTTTTTGTTTTAAAAGTAGAAAAAATGAAAAAAACTAAAAAAAAACGGATTTTTGTTTTTTATTTAATTTAGTGTTGGTCGATTTTTATCGACAAAGTTAAAAATTCGGCACGGAAAATTTAGTTAAAAGGGAAAATTTTTAGATCCCCGGGGATAAATTTAAGGTTAAAATCTGTGCAAAAATTTTTAAATTAACGCGCCCATTTTTCGGCGCTTCCTTAAATTTGGGGGCCCAGCTTTTTCAGCTTAAAGAATAGAGCAGGGGTTAAAATGTTTTGTGCGACGTCATGATGGAGGTGTATGGTTGCGATTGGCGGGAAAAAAATCACATAACCTCGTTTTCCCAAAAGAACCCCCCTTTCCTTTTTCATAAATCGTTTTTCAGTATCTCAAAGCATGGGAAACGTCCCGCTTTTGCCCTGTGGGAAAAAAGCTCAGCGAAATTTTTTCTATTTTTTTCACAAGACACTAACCTTTTTTGCTGTGATCCTTAGAACCAGTTAGATCAGAGATTTTTCAGATTTTAAAGGGAGTTAGGGAGAGAATTTTAAAGGGGCCCTCAAACCCCCCCATTAAAAATCACGTGGGAGAGGCGGGGGGGGGGGCCCGCGGGCGAACACAGACCAAAACTCTTTTTAAAAATACTGGATTTTGTATTGCAGACATTGCATTGCAAAAAACTTTATTTTTAACAGTTTACTGTTGAAATATTACTTTGGGTATTTGGGGAGGGCCTGAACTTATAAAGGATACAGATCTTTTTCCCAATAACTTTGGGGAGGGCTATTTGGGTTGGTCCAAAAACCCCCTTGATTAAACCCTAAAACATTTTTAATAAGGGGTTTTTTTTCAAATTTTTTCCCAGTTCCCGCTTTGTTGATAAGGTTTCCTTGCAAATTTTAAAATTTTTAATTTAGCAATTTTTTTAATTCCCCCACAGGGGGGAATTGATAGGTGCCAAAAAAAAACCTTTTAAATTACCGTATACATTTCCCGATATCCGTTTTTGCAATTTTGGGCCCCGTCCAGATTTGTTATAGAGCCCCTTGCAAATTTAAAAATTTTTTAAACCAGCAATTAAGTAGCACCAAAGGTTTAATTGATAGGTGCCAAAAAAACCTTTTTATTTTTTTTGGGAGAAAAATACATTTCAGATACGTTTTTTTTGCACTTTTTTTCCCAGTCCAGATTTTTATTAAAAACCCCTTGCCCGTTAAAATTTTTAATCCACAATTTTTGTAGTCACCACAGGTGAAATTTAAAAGGGGGCCAAAAAAGGGCCCTTTTTTTATTCCTATAAAATTTCA